>NC_069454.1:1138646-1161727 GCF_026875155.1 Cherax quadricarinatus | reverse complement strand
CTTCCAGGTGGGTACCCCCCTTTTTTTTGGGTTTGGAAGGAAAATTTAGTTTTGGGGGAATTTTAAGGCAAATTTTTTTTTGGGGGAAGGAAAAACCCTGTCTTTTTTTTGTTTTTCTTTGTTGGGATTGGTGGCCGGTTTTAAGTAGCCCCAAATAGGTATTGGGGGATTTTTTTGGTTGGGGGATTTTTTTTAGGGTTTTTCCCCCAGGTCCAAATTTTTTACTTTTTATTGGTAATTGTTTTAAAATTCTTTTTTTAGTTCTTTGGCTTTTTGTGGATACTTTTTTTTTTTTTTTTTTTTTTTTTTTTTTTTTTTATTTTTTTTTTTTTTTTTTTATTTTTTTTTTTTGTTTGGTCTCGGGTACGTGACCCATTCTTACTGTTTTTCATATGGGTTTTTTTGTATTATGTTTTGAGATGCGGGGGGTTGCCAGGACGTTCTCTTTAGCTGTCATCTGTTGTTTTTTTTTGGGGGCAGGCTTGTTATGAGGCATTGGGGGTCAATATCCGTATAGATTTCGTCAATATCCGCATAGATTTCTAGCTCAGTGTGCCAAGTTTTTTTCACTGCTTTTGTGAATTATTAAGGCCTGTGGAAAATTACATTTATCTGAATGAACCATTAGTACTTTCAGTAAATGATAACAAAATAATTATTTTTTATCAGTTTACATTGACAAGTGGAATTGGGACACCAGGCCCAAAAAAGTCCCCCTTCGATCCTACACCTGTTTTATCCCACAAGTGCTCAAGACCTATAATTATAAAAAAAAGATGCATCAACAAGAATTCGGTAAAAATAAAGTTTGTGGGCTGTATATTAAATTAATAAAGGATTATTATAAAACACATTTAACATAACAGAGGAGAATATCTTAAAATCACTCACCAATTTGACTGGAGATTAAGTTGTATCATACTCAGAAAACCTCACTGTCTATCCATGAAAATACACTGGCCAAAAGTTACAAACATAGACAAAATTTTCTGAGGTTCCTGGAGCTGTCTTGTCCAGTCGCCTGAAATCTCAAGTTATGCAGGAATACACATCCAACAATTTTGCCTCCTATTTGAGAGGTGTCAGCCCAATTTTAACCTCTAGAGCACGAAAAATTCTTCCCATTATTCACTAACGGTTGTATTGTCTCGTTCAAACATGGCGAGTCCTGTCTACACAGGTGCAGCTTCCCATTTTTTATAACAGATTTTATTAAATACAGTATGGCCATCTATTTACATATAACTACTGTATTTCTGGAAAATATATACAGTATTTTCCACACTGCAGCCGGGCGGAGTTCGTGCTAAATGACTCAAATTGCTCATTTGCAATGGTGGAGGACCTGGATACATATAGGATCTGGTATCCACACGGCGACATATTACACAAGATTTAATCACCCTTTTTACACTATAACATATGTACTGGACACATATGTGTAGTGGAGGTATAACATCTGTAGTGGAGATGTAACATGTGTAGTGGAGATATAACATGTGTAGTGAACATATAACATGTGTAGTGCAGATGACATGTGTACTGGATGTATAACGTGCATAGTGGATGCATAACATGTGTAATTAAAGTATAACGTGTGTCATAGATATATAACATGTGTAGTAGAGACATAACATGTGTAGTGGAGGTATCTCTCCCCCCTGGAACGTAGGGGGGAGAGATACATGATTATATGCACCTGGAAAATCCTAGAGGGACTAGTACCAAACTTGCACACGAAAATCACTCACTACGAAAGCAAAACAATAATTTTCGGGGGCCCGAGACTGTTAAACCCGCCCCCCGGGAATACATATGGGGGTTTTACCAATAGCCCCCGGGGGCCCGTCTTAAGAAGTCACTGAACAATAACCTAAAGTGGGAAACCTACCAGCTGGGCGGTGGTTCGTAACGTTGGATTCCCGTGCGGCCAGCAATAACAGCCGGGTTTGGTTTGGGCCCCTGATCCCCATAGGCCGGGTCACAGCCCGGGCCGCGGGGGCGTTGACTCAAGGAACCCCAAAGGAAAAACTGCGGGATTGTTTGAGGACATGGGGAATGGAAGAGACTTGGGTCATGTGTAAAAATAAAAAAGAATTTTTTTTCACAGCGAAGCCATATAAGGACAAGGATAGGGGGAGAGGCCTAAGCTGTCCCAAGGTTTGTGAGTAAAATTTTACAATAAAGGGGAAAAGGGAAAACTGAGTCCGCACTAAGCTAAGCAAAAACAAAAACCAGAATTACAGCTCTCTGCGTGTAAGATGTTTGTGAAAAAAAAAAGAAATTTGTATAGAGAGTTGAATTTAACTCTTCATTGGCCTTCGCCCTGAGAAAACTAAGGAACTTATCAGGGAAAAAATTATTAGATAAATTTTAAATATTCACAAAAATAGTCTAAAAAGAGTGGGTCACTTCTCCCTCCATATGGCGGAGGGTTGACGACGGGGAAAGATAAAAAGGGTAATTAGTTTCTCAGTTAAATATCTTTCCAGCACTGGTTGAAGGGTGCCCTTTTCAGAGCGTAAAAATCACCATTACTTTTCATCACTACTATTCCTATAACTAAAAAAAAAGAAAAATAAAAGAAAACCTTTCAATGCAACAAAAATAAAAAAAAAAAAAACACTCAGATGAAAAAACTAACCATTAGGGGTACAGCACAAAATTTTTTTGGGTTATATCACTTACAAAATAATAAAAATACCCTCTGTTTTTTGAAGTAAAATTTTTACAATGTGAAAAATTTTGATTTTAAATTTTCCCCAAAATTATATTGTAAACTTTTTTTAAATGTAAATGTGCATGATTATTGTTTTCCCTTTTGGTTTTAAAAATTTTAAATTTGGGGGAGTGAAAGAGAACAAAACCAGGGAGAGGGGGAGAGGGCGGGATTTTTTTGATATAGGGGAAAGGGCCCCCCCTTTTTTTGGTAAAAAACGGGACCGGGAAAAATTGGGTCCACGCAGCCTAAAAATTTAATATAGGCCTCCTTCATAATGTAAAGTGTTGAAAACTTTTTCCCAGTAAAAGAATTTGGGGACGTATTTAAAACGAAACCCCCCATAACGGGGTGGTGAGAAGGGGGAAATAGGATGGGGGCTGTCTTGGAGAGTGGGGAGGGGGTGCAGCAAACTGTTAATTTAATCAAGCTTATGAGGACAAAAAACCCGTGAATCGCCCCTCCGTTGAACAGAAAATAATAGGGGAAATTGAAAATTTTCCTTGGGAAATTGCGTAGAAAAAAGGGGAAACGCACTAAAACCAAAGTGATATTGGATAAAAATAAGAGTTTCACTATATTAAAATTTTTCGGTGTGACCATCTGGTAATCGGGGCATCCATTTCCGTACCACGGAGATAGGGGAGATAGTGTCTTGCTGAAGTTTCACCATATCTACAAAGGAAACCCCTTGGGAGTTTGAGCGGGAAATACAGGATGCAGCCCACCCAGTCAAGTCCCGGGTTCTGTTGTATAGTTTTACAAGCGGGCCCAAAGGTTTTCATTTTATAAAACAGGCAGGTTGTGGGGGGCCCCCAGCTGCATAAAAGTGACCCCCAAAGGGGAAAATCTGGTAATTTTTGGGTTGTTATATTCATGTTTTATTTTCCCCGGGAAACATATGTATGTTCCCCCCATTTCCCCCCCAACTTTACTCAGGCTAACTAACCTTTTAACTTTTCCACTAAAAACTATTAATAGCGTCAATCATTGGTGTTTTTTTTAAATATATATTTAAAAAATTTTCTGGCCCCAGGTTGGATATAAACAGAGAGTAGTGGGGGGCGATGGGAGAACACTTCTTGTGGAAAGAGGGGCTGAAAATTTTTCCCACTACCTCAAGATGCAAAAAATATAAGTAATGTATTAGTTTGCTCCAAAAACCCAAATTACTTGTAAAAAAAATTTTAAATTTGGTTCGGGAAAAAAAATTTTTATTTTCGAAATACAATTGAACCAGTTCAAAACTACTTTATAGAAAGCCCCTTTTTAAATGCAGAGCTTTTGGGGAAAAATTTTAGGTTTTTTTTTGCCCCAGGATGGGCCCCCACACCAGTCAAACTAACACTTTTGGTACCCATTTTTAAATGATGGGTGAACATGGAAAACCCGGTGTAAAAAAAACACTCCCCAATTTTTCCCAAACCCCTCATCGGTAACCCCGAACCCTGACTATAACCGGGGTAAGCGAAAGTTTTTTGCCACCATGTAAATAGGCCAACCCATTCAAAAATTTTTTTTTTCACGCCACCGATAAGGATTGTATCTTTTCTGGAGGGGGTTTCATCGGGGACGAGAAAACCCCTTTGGTTCAACAGAAGAAAAAGATTTATACCATCCTCTGAAGGGATTGTATCGTTCTGGAGGGGGGGTCATCAGGGGGGAGTATCCTTTGGGTTCAACAGAGCGGGGGATTTAAACCTCTGAAACGGTTTGTTTCGTTCTAGAAGTGGGTGCCCAAAGTGGTTATCCCCCAGAGGGACTGGAAGAAAAGGGGGAAAAAGGAGGGGGAGCCCAATAATCCCCCAAAATCAGGGGGGAAAAGCCTAATGGGGGAAAAATTCAAATATTCTGCCCCAGGGAAATTTCACTCTGTGCGGGGGATGAGTGGAAGGAGAAAAAAAAAACCCCGACTCTCTTTTCCTCTCGTCGGGAATACTTTGGTCTGAGGGTCGACAATATTCGTTTTTGCCCACATTTCACTCAGTGTACTGGACCAGTGGAAAAGATAAAAAAACGGGACCTCCTTTTCCCTTTGGGTTTAAACTGGGGTTTGGGCCAAAGGTTGGGAGAGTCAAACATTTTGGGCCACCTTCACTCGGGGCTTCGGGACCAGGGGGAAAGATTTAAAAGAGACGGGACTCTCTCCATCTGGTTAACTTTTGGGGGGGCCCTAAGGGTGGGGGGTCAAATTTTTCTCCTCAGTTTTCCCCATCTAGTTGACGTGAGGGGTTTCGAAGGGAGGCCAGAGAACGGAACTCCTACTTCCCCTTTTGAAAGGTTCCCCAAGTCTGAGGGTTAGGGCTTTCATTTTTGCCATGATCTCACCCCAACTGTGATGGGACTTCCACATCTCTTGGAAAAATTTGGGGTTTGGCTGGGGTTTGGATCTGAGACTTTCTGCTTCTTTTTTGAAAATTTTTCCATAAGTCTGGGGGTTTGGGAAAATTTCATTTTTGCCCAATGGTCCCCCCAACGTGAGGGAAATTTTTCCACTTCTTGTGAAAATTTGGGTTTTTGGTCGGGGGATGGATCTGAGAGGGGAATTTTTGCTTCTTTTTGAAAGGTTCCAAAGTCTGATTTTTTTTGGACAGTCTTCTTTTTTCTCCCACGACCTCATCCGTTCGGGACGTCACTTCTGTTACTCTTTTGACGTTGCTCAGGTCGGGGATAATTCTGGGGAAAGGGAAACCTTGAGAGGATATGAGATGGCCCGAGGAGGGGACCTGGGGGGGATGGACCTGGAGATGGAACGAAAGGGGGACCTGGGGGCCCGAACATTCGGGGGTTTTTGCCCGGTTGCATCACCGGGAGTAATAGAAATCCTCCCCCTTTTGCTGGGTTTCCCCATGGGTCAAAGGGCTGATGGTCTACTTTTGGCCCAAAGCCTTAAGAGGTGTGCAAAAAAGGGAAAAGCCTAGGGTCGTTACTCCTGCCCCTTTGAAAAGGATCATTTGGTAGGGGGTGGAGTACCAGCTGGGCGGGTTAAAACGGCGGGTTAGTAAACAGCGGGTTGGGTCACCCCCGGGTTGGTTCAGGCGGGTTTGGGTTTTCAGACGGGTTTGGGTTTCAGAGCGGTTGGTTCAGAGCAGGTTGGTTAAAGGGGCGGGTTGGTTCACAGAGGTTGGTTCACAGCGGGTTTGGGTTCACAGGGGGTTTTGGGTTCCAGCATTCCCGCAGCCCTTTTTTCCGCTTTTAGCCTTCGCCATTTGAATCTCTTGGACAGTTGGGCCCCCGAGGGGGAAAGGGCGAAACCCCTGGTCTAGGAACTCCCTCTTGAGACAAAAATGACTGGCAATATATTGAATAAAAAAACGATATTAAACAAAAAAAACTAAAAAAGAAAGAATTATTTTTTTTTTAATTTTTGGGTCATAAAAAAAGATATTTTGGGAAAAACTGAAATATTTTTTACAATTTTTCTTTTTAAAAATTTTTTTTTTAAAAAAAAAAAAGGGGGGAAAAATTTTTTTAAAAAAAAATTTTTTGGGGGGGAAAAAAAAATAGTGTAGGGGAAAAAAAAATTGGGGAAAAAAGGGGGGGGGGGTTTTTTGGGGGGGGGGGGGGGGGTTTTTTTTTTTAAAAAAAAAAGGGGGGAAAATTTTTTTGGGGGGAAAAGGGGGGGTTTGGGGGGAAAGGGGAGGTTAAAAAAGGGGGGAGGGGAAAAAAAAGGGGGAAAAAATTTGGGGGGGTTTTTTGGGTGGGAATTTAAAAAAGGGGGGGGGTGGGAAAAAAAATTTAAAAGGGGGAAAAATTTTTTGGAGGGAAAAAAAATTTAAAAAGGGGGGGGGGGTTTTTTTAGGGAAATGTAAAGGGGGGGGTTTTTTTTTGGGGGGGGGGGTAAAAGGGAAAAGGGAAAAGGGGTTTTGGGGGGGGGTTTTTTTTTGGGTTTTTTAAAAAAAAAATTTTTTGGGGGAGGTTGGGGGAAATTGGGGAAAATTTTTTATTTTTTTTTTTTTTTTTAAAAAAAAAAAAAGGGGGTTTAAAAATTTTGGGGAAAAAAAAAGGGGTTTTTTTTTGGGTTTTAAAATTTAGGGGGGGAAAAAAAAAGGGGGTTTTAAAAAGGGGGGAAAAGGGGGGGTTTTTTTGGGGGTTTAGGGGGTAAAAGGGGTTTTTTAAAAAAGGGGGGGGTTTTTAAAAATAAAAATTTTTTGGAGGTTAAAAAGGGGAAGGGGGAAAAAAGGGGGGGTTTTTTTTTTTTAAAAAAAGCCCAAACCCCCTTTTTAAAAAAAAAAACCCCCCCCCCCCCCCCCCAAACCCCCCCCCCCCCCCCCCCCCCCCCCCCCCCCCCCCCCCCCCCCCCCCCCCAAAACCCCAAACCCCCCCCCCACCCCCCCCCCCCCAAAAAACCCCCCCCCCCCCCCCCCCCAAAAAAAAAAACCCCCCCCCCCCCCCCCCCCCCCCCCCCCCCCCCCCCAAAAAAAAAACCCCCCCCCCCCCCCTTCTTTTTAAAAAGGGGGGTTTTTTTTTTTTTTAACCCCCTTTTATTTAAAATTTTTTTTCCCCGGGGGGTTTTTTAAAATTTTTTTCCCCCCCCAAAAAAAAAAAAAAAAACAAAATTTTTTTTTTTTTAAAAAAAGGAAAAATTTTTAACCCCCCCCAAAAATTTTCCCCCTTTTTCCCAAAAATTTTTTTTTAAAAAAAAAAAAAAAATTTTGGGGGGGTTTTTTTTTTAAGGCCCTTTTCTTTGGGGGGTTTTTTTGGGGGGCCCCCCCCAAAAAAACCCCCCAAAAAAATTTTTTTTAAAAAAAATTTTAAAAAAAAAAAAAAACCCCCCCCCCCCCCCCCCCCCCCCAAAAACCCCCCCCCCCCCCCCCCCCCAAAAAAAAAAGGGGGGAAAAAGGGGGAAATTTTTTAAAAAAAAAAAAAGGTTTTCAGGGGGAAAAAAAAGGGGGGGGAAAAGGTGAAAAAAATTTTTTTGGGGGGGGAAAAAAAGGGGGGAAAAAAAGGGGGGGGGGAATTTAAAAGGGGGGGGGTTTTTTAAAATTTTAAAATTTTTAAAAATTTTTTTTTTTGTGGAAAATTTTTTTTTTGGGGAAAAATAAATTTTTGGGGGGGAAAAAATTTTTTTGGAATTAAAAAATTTAAAGGAAAGGGGGGGGGGAAGAGATAAAATTTTTAAAAAAATTAAGGGGGAAAAAAAAAATTTTTTAAAAAAAAAGGGGGGAAAAGGGGAGAAAAAATTTTTTTAAAAAAGGGGGGGAAAAAGGAAAAAAAAAAAAAAATGTTAAAAAAACCCGGAAGGGTTTAAAATTTTAAAAAAACCCCCAAAAAAAAAATTTTTAAAAAATTTTAAAAAAAGGAAAAAAGGGGGGTTTTTTAGGGGGGGGGGTTTGGGGGTTTTTAAAACCCCCGGGGGGGTTTTTTGGGGGGGTTTAAAATTTGGGGGGGGGGCCCCCCCCGGGGTTTTTTTTTGGGGTTTTTTGGGTTGGGGTTTTTTTTTTAAAAAGGGGGGTTTTTTTTTGGTTTTGGGGCCCCAAAATTAAAAACCCCCCCCTTTTTCCCCCCCCAAAAAACCCCCCCCCCCCCCCCCCAAAAAAGGGGGGCCCCCCCGGGGGGGGGGCCCCCCTTGGGGGGGGCCTTTTCCGGGCCTTTGGGGGGGTTCCCCCCCCCAAATTTTTTTTTTAATTTTTTTATTTTAATTTTTTTTTTGGAAAATTTTTTTTTTTTCAATTTTTAAAAAAATTTAAAATGAAGGTATCTCTCCCCCCGGGAAAAGCAGGCGGAAGAGATACGTGTTTATATACACCTGGGAAATCCTAGATGGACTAGTACCAAACTTGCACTCGAAAATCACTCACTACGAAAGCAAAAGACTCCGCAGACGATGCAACATCCCCCCAATGAAGAGCAGGGGTGTCACTAGCACGTTAAAAGACAATACAATAAGTGTCAGGGGCCCGAGACTGTTCAATTGCCTCTCAGCATATGTAATTGGGATTACCAATAGACCTCTGGCCGTCATCAAGCAGGCACTGGACAAGCACCTAAAGTCGGTACCAGTAGTCAAAAAAGCGGCTGAGCGACTCCTTCCGGTTTAGGGGGTGCGGCTGAGCGACTCCTTCCGGTTTAGGGGGTGCGGCTGAGCGACTCCTTCCGGTTTAGGGGGTGCGGCTGAGCGACTCCTTCCGGAAAAGGCATGCGACTGAGCGACTCCTTCCGGTTTAGGGGTGCTGCGGCTGAGTGACTCCTTCCGGTCTAGGACCTTTTTCTGAGGCATCCCCTTTTCACACCTAGGTGTTACTTCCGGTTTGACCTTGACCTCGCCCTCGAGACTACCTCACCCTTGCCCCCCCCCCAACCAAAAACCCCCCACCCACGACGCCCCCTTCGCGCCCCCCCCCATCGCGCCGCGCGCCCGGCCCGCGCGCCCGCCCCGCTCGCGCGCCCGCCCGCGCCCTTCGCGACCCCCGCCCGCGCCTTCTGCTGCGCCTTCTGCAGCGTCGTCCGGATCGCCCCCGCGCCCCGATTTTTTTTCCGTTTTTCGAATTTTTTTTGATTTTCATTTTCTTGTGCTCTCCATCTCCTCGGATCAAATTTTTGAGGTTCTCCCTCTCACTTTCACCCCCATCCCAAAATTTCTCAATATTACCAAGTTTTTGGATTCCCCCCTATGGGGGTTTCGAAATTCTTATGATCTCGAATCAAGTTTTTTTTGGATTCCCCCCTATGGGGGTTTCGAAATTCTCCATCTCCTTGGATCAAGGTTTTTTTGGATTGTCCCTCCTTCCACCCCCAACCCCCCCAATCCCAAAAATTTCTCAATATTACCAAGTTTTTGGATTCCCCCCTATGGGGGTTTCGAAATTCTCCAATTCCTCGGATCATGTTTTTGGATTCCCTCCCCCTATGGGGGTTTCGAAATTCTCCAATTCCTCGGATCAAGTTTTTGGATTCCTCCCCTATGGGGTTTTCGAAATTCTTATGATCTCCTTGGATCAAAATTTTTGGATCCCCCTATGGGGTTTCGAAATTCTCCAATTCCTCGGATCAAGTTTTTGGAATCCCCCCTCTGGGGGTAAGCATGCTTACTACAGGTCTAAACAAGTAAAATGAAGGGTGTTTACTCGGCGGTCAGTGACGTCACACATACAAGCTGAATCTTGTCGACCCTTTTAGTTCATTAAAGTTAATAAGGGGACACTCACCTTCTGACAGTGACGTCACGCGATGACCGCGCACACAAGCTGAAACTTGTCGACTACCCCCTATGACAGTGACGTCACACATACAGGCTGAATCTTGTCGATCCTTTTAGTTCATTAAATTTAATAAGGGGATATAGTACCTACAACATAGGGAAAACATCTTCATCATCAGAAAGACACATTTCAGGATAACACTAAACACAATATTTTTTTTTTTCATTATTTATTATACACGCCATTACATTTCGGGTAATACAAACAAATACAATTTCATTGAAAAAAGCTACAATTCATTGACTAAAATCAACGTAGAGTAATTTTTCTTCTCTTGTAGAATTTCTGTGCATTTTGTTCAGGGTCGTCGTCTTCTTCCTCATCTGTTATACAAATAAATTTTCTGGGGGGAAGCTGACGGATAATTTATGGGGGAATCCTCATCCATACATGAAGTAGGGTGGGAATTTGTCATAAAATATTCCATCTCGCTCCATACGCATTTATCGCAATTCGCATTTGGCAAAGAAAAAAATTTCTCGATTAGAAGAAGAATAAGGCATATCTTTAAATGCATTAAAAAGTTTTATTGGTTAATACATTACACTTCTAAAATCATTTATGTGTAAAAAAGATTTTTTCAATATTCACTTACCATTTACCGCAGGTGGATTATTCCAACATACACAGAGATGCAGTCTTCTCTCCTCCTCGCAGACACCTCCAACGGGATACTGAATTGGATTCATCCTTGACCCTACTTGAATGACAGTAGATCCAAACAGTGGCCCCAGCACAGTCATTTATACCAGTGTTGTGACCTTTTGCCCGCCTCTAAACGACTCTACCAACCGTATTATAATTCCAATATTTTACACAGATTTTCATAATTCCAGGTTGAATTATTATCAAATACACTTGAACATGAGGGTATATTGAAATGCCCATATGCATATTTCAATATATATTGATCATTCTTTAATTTATTTCTACTAAAATCTTTAAACAAATATGGTATAATTTTCTTTACTCTATAATTTGTTAACTTATACACAAAATATATAGCATATAAGACGCACAACAATGATTTTTCATGTTGAATCCTCTGATTAATACCGTACATGAAATTTCTCTTGTATATAATTTTCTCATATATATTTGTATAATGTTTTAAATCCACCCCGAAACTATCTAAATATAATAATATGTGTTTGTTCACATATATAGTAATCCAATGACCAATATTTTCATCTTGGTCGTTCAATATATTAATGATGAAAATTACCGGCTTATCTTTTATCCTCATAATAACTTCATTTATATTATTTGCGGCAAAACATCCCAAATACGAGGCATATCTTCCCGTATGATGTTTCAAGGTAATATTTATCTCTTCACAATTCATGATCTATACTCGTGTATGACCTATCACTGTTCTATTTTCATTTATATTTAAAATCGCATTAGTTTCTCCAAACATCAGACAAATTCTATTCTCATCTTTCGGTTTACCAAATGTCATATCTATTCTCAAATTACCATTCTTCTCGACAGATATAGCATTCTTAACCTGTTCACTTCTCAGGTCAACACCTAATATAGTTCTGCCTTGGAGAAAACTCTTATATGTAATCAGATGATCAGTCTCCAAACCCAGAGATTTCAAGGTAGCGTAATATAACCTACTCGCGTGGGTAGGGAACTTACAGTCAATATTTCAAGGTAGCGTAATATAACCTACTCGCGTGGGTAGGAAACTTACAGTCAATATTTCAAGGTAGCGTAATATAACCTACTCGCATGTGTAGGAAACTTACAGTCAATATTAAGAATCATTTCTGAATTAATTGTAACCCCGAAATGATTCAAATCTTCATAAGATAAGATAAGATAAGATTTCGTTCGGATTTTTAACCCCGGAGGGTTAGCCATCCAGGATAACCCAAGAAAGTCAGTGCGTCATCGAGGACTGTCTAACTTATTTCCATTGGGGTCCTTAATCTTGTCCCCCAGGATGCGACCCACACCAGTCGACTAACACCCAGGTACCTATTTGCTGCTAGGTGAACAGGACAATAGGTGTGAGGAAACGTGTCGGAATTTCCACCCGCCGGGAATCGAACCCGGGCCCTCCGTGTGTGAAGCGGGAGCTTTAGCCACCAGACCATGTTGAAAATATAATGGATTAAAATTATATCCTCCATCATATGTCTTCATATCAACTAATATAATAAATATCTTATCGGGTATGACTTGTCCACAAGGATTATCTGCCATCAATTGTGTTTGATTAGATGTTAGAATATATGATTTAAAATAATGTCTTCTTGAACAGATATTCACACCCCTGCGGGGTTTTCCCTCATGCTTGAATTCAATGCAATTAATGCATTCGTATACGGAATAACTTTATCGATCCAAATTTAATGAATTTAATATTATATTTATATGTTTTTCCCCTTAATGGAGTCATAATTGCCCATGTGGGGGAATGCAATTCAAAATCTCAATCGACATTTCAGAACACTATCCAGGATATAATTCGTGAAAACTACTCACATCCAGCAAACAAAGGGAAACAAGTATTCACTTCTTCGTTAATTTACCTTCGTCTTTCTTAATATCATCTAAATCAGCTGATGTAATAGTACTACTTGCTGTGTCTTTATTACGAAAGAATGCTATTCTTCCCAATGTATCTAATTTTGATGGGGAAAAAATGCTTAAGCAGTTTAATATAACTCGCACATGAATAAAATGGATTCGATTCTATAAGTTGTTCATTGAGATACAAACACACAGATTTGAATATTGTCTGACTTATAGAATTCACAAATATGGCATTATCTCCGTCTCCCAGTGCACTTCCATCCTCCTTTGTTATATTTATGTTCATTTCCAAGGCCAGACTCGTTAAATCTAAAAAATGTCCTTCTGAACTTTGTATTCTAAATTCGAGAAATTTATCAGATCCTTGATTTACTGGTAATACTTCACAGGTGCGTCTAGCTGCTATTGAGGATTCAATAATGGCGTGTCCTGGTAATTTTGGGAATCCATCAGTTATGGAATGAGAATAAGTGGGGACGGGGGCGTTGAGTCCCCCTGGTGTAACGTATAGAGCACCAGCCGACATACTAACAATATGACAGTTAACAATAAACTAAAATTAATTAAATATTCCACTTTCTTTTATTATTAAATTTCAATTATTTCAAACCAATCTTTCTACTTCCTCCGGATAATAACTTCTGTCCGACACCTTCAATGATTCTACACCTCTATTTCTCGCAGAATTTTTCAATGCAATACCATTATTAACATCGTTCAACACATTTTGTCCGTATTGTAATACTCCCGGAGCAAAGGTATTCAATAAGAATGGTATTGCTTTTCTGGCCATCCCACCGAGGAATGACAATAATCCTCCGCCCCTCCCTCTAGCTTTATATAATATGATATCATCTAAACCTGCTCCTTTCACCCTCGAAGTATCAAAGAGTTTCAGGAATGATTCCACTGAAGGAGGGGAGAAACTGGTTCTCATCTTGACGGTTCGTTCAATATTAACTCAACTTGATCATTCACTCTCGTTTTATAGGTCTTAAATGTAGTACACATACAGTAGAACACTTATCATTATATTGAATTAACCTTCCTTTCTGATCAGCGAGCTTAATACTCACTTGATCAATTATCTTTTTATTAAGTGGTTTGTACATTGTGGGGTCATAATTAGATCTTAATGTATTAATATCAACTACTCCCAAAAGAGATACCAACTGATCGCCAAAATTAATGGGATCAATCAAATCACTATATATTAACATATAATTAATACCTGATTCAGGATCGGGTGGGTTTACCGCCTTTACACCAGCCTCGTTAAAAACAATCTCTTTTTTATTGGTAAAGACATACAAAATTTCATTACCTGAGAACCCTAACACATCGCTTCCTTCTTTATCAAATTCCAACCCCACATAGCCGCTAGTAATATCAGAAGGTAGTATATTTTTTTTTTTCAAGTTAATAACCACTCTGTTTATTCCTGGATGATATGTGAACACAATTGAGTTTTTGGGGATGATAATACCCGTTATCTTTTTAACTGCTATTAGCAGATTTTCATTAATATCCTCATTTATTGCCTCTAAAATCCTTGCCATATCACCTCCAATAATTTTCCTCATATCAATTTTATGCATATATTTATTTACTGTAGATTTCTCATATTTAATACATATCTTCAAATTCTTTTGCGGTATATAATATGTCTTGGGGTAAATTATATTTTTCAGAGCAACCTCATAATCAATTTTATTATCTAATATAATGGGATCATATAATTTATTAATGAAAGCTGAAGGTGTATTGGCGGGAAATAAATCAAGACTGGAATCACTACAGACGTATAGAAGACGTTCAGCCATCTCCACACTCTTATAACACACACTGAGTAAAAACATATCATCACAGAGTTTATATACTCACCTAATATGTTATCCACGATGATTCCTCTCTCCATACACCGCCTCCTTTATGTAATAATTGTCTTCTCACTTTTGTATTCCTCACAAAATCAAAATGTATACCTGTTATATTTAATTAATAAATGCTTTATTTCTGTTAAGTAATCAGAATCGATTCTTCTTGCTGATTTCACATTGTTTTCTGATAAAACATTTAATATTTCAATAATATTACGTCCAGTAATGGGGGTAAGAAGGTCACCATTCTCATCCCAACTCACCAAAGGATTTCTTTGCAATAATACCAACATTGATTTCACATATTCTATATTTCTCGCACTCACTTCTTAGTGCATGAATCTTGACAAATCTGGGGTTTTCTGAGGTTTCACCGAGGTGAGAGCAGGTGGGTTGACTTCCCTGCGGGACTGGCTTAATCTTGCTTTTAACACCACCTTCAAGCATCCCCACCTCCTAAATTTCATTCACCTCCCGATTTTACAAACTCGAGGGTTTTCCGATTCAAACTGAACTGGGGACAAGATAAAATTCTTTCATATTTATTAAACAATTTGAATAATATCTACTGCAGAGGTAATATAATACTTAAAAATTTTCCACCTCTGAACTCCCCAAATTTTTCTTTTTAGCTGAAAACCAATTTTTCTTACAAGCTAATGACAAATCTCGTTCTTGTATTTTTTAAAATTTTTTTGGGGTCTAATTCTTGAAAATCTACTGATACAATTTATTTTTGTTTTTTTAAAAATTTGTAATAAACTCTTCCGTTAATTGCCTGGGAGACTATTAAGTAATGTAATTAAATTTTTTAAATTTTCAATAATGATTTTTTTATTGTACCTTTAACAAATCTCCTTTTTTGACCCAAGAATTAAAAGTGGAATTAACCTTTTAAAAATACCCAAAAATGCGTAATTCACCAATTTTTTTTTCGTTTTTAATCTCCCGTCGATAATATATTCGGAGGGGTATACGGGGCAATTTTTGCGTAAAATGTTCCTTTTTAAACTTTTCACCTTTCAAAACTTTCAAATGATATGTTTTTTAAAGGTTTTAGAATTTTTAATTCTAATATTTTAAAAAATTTCCTCTGTTTTTGTTGCGAAACCCCCCTTTTAAAAACGCGGATGATCTGCAAAGAGTCACTCTTTTTGGTCCCCAACACCCAATTTCTTACTGATTGTTTCTTATTGGACCCTTCCCAAATTTTTTTTAATTTTTATGCGAAACGATTCCTTATATCATTCAATGTCGTAATACCATGGACTTGCAAGGGGTTTTTAAACCAGGGCCCCCCGAGTGTGGAGTTGAATTAAAAGCATCTCCCAAATTTTCTTTAAAACACTTTTGAAAAATTTAAAAATGTATTGGCACTTGTTTTTATATTTTTTTTTAAATTTACGTTTAAAACGTTTGCAAGCCCCCTCTCTGCAATGGAAGTTTTTGTTTCTTTTCGAAAATAATGATATAACTTTATTTCTTACTCGGGAGATAATTCGAAACCTTTTTTATTTAAAACTTCCCCTTAATCTGTAAATAATCTCGATATATTTTTTCCCCTTTTTTCATTCCCCCAATTTATGTTTTGTAATGCATGTAAAGTGCTCGGCCCGCCCTTTCTTTTCATGAGTCGCTTGTAAATACCTTGAAAAAACATGATAAACACCGAATGTATTTAAAAACCCACCCATTATATCTGGGAAAATTTTTAGACTTTCACCCAAATCGCAGGTTAATATCACTTTTGGGTTTGGGTAAAAAATTTTTCCCTACAGGAAAACTTCTCGGGTTTAAGAACATAAAAAGCATAACCCTTTCAAATTTTTAAGAAATTTCTGATCTCTTTCGGGTTTTATGGCCCGGAAATAAAATTTTTTTTAAACAGCTGTATATAAATTGTTTCACCAGAAAATGTCCCGCAGCCCCAGATCTTATAAACCTTTAAAAATTAATTTTGTTCGCCCCCACTGGTATAAAATTTTCGTAGGAATCCTGCCGTAACACTTTGGGTTCGAAACGGGAAAATGTTTCTGGGGGAAATTTTAATTTGAAAGGTCTATGAATAAAAAAACCCAAAAGGTGATGGGGATTTAGGGCCCGTTTTAATATATATTTACAAATTCTTTATTTTTACCGAAAACTTGTCCCCCCCAGAATCTCTACTTGTCCAAGATCCCTCATTTTAAATAAAAAAATGCGGGGCGTTTAAACCCCATGGAAACAAACAATATCGCCCCCGTGAAAAATATTTTGAGAAAATCAGAATAATGCTTTTTTTATAAATTTAAATTTTTAAAAAAAAACATTCGAGAATAATTCCACTGTTTCCAGTTTTTAAAAATAGTCATCAACAATAATTATTTTTATTTTCATCAGGTGATGCAATGACTTCTGTGGGTCAAAAATATCTTTACTTAATGTTAATTTATGAGATATCTCTGAATTTTTTCCTAAGGGGATGTGATGTCCCCCCCCGCATATTATAATGTTATGAAATTTCTCATTTGGGAAAAACTTTAATAATTTTGATGTGGAAAAAAAAGATTTGGGCCCCTATTCGAATAACCGGGAATATAATCCTTGATGGATAACGAAAATTTCAACCCCCCAAACCCGAAAGGTAGTTGTTAGTTCATTTTTTCTGGGCGAAGAGATTTTGTTTTCCCCTAGAGAGGAGACTTGTAACTGTAAGTGTTAATGGGTTTTCAAGAAAATATAGCAAATTAATGAGGGAGGAGACACAAAAACCCGCTGTTGCGGAGCGGGGCTTTCCTCACCAAAAATTTGGGTTTCTTTATGGGATGACTGACATGGGGTTCCCTAAGGAGGGTTTTTTAATGGCCGTGTGATTTTTTTCTACTTTGGGTGTGAACAGCAAATTTAGACGTCTGGGCTGACCCGTGTTGACGCAGGTGTTCAGTAAGGAGATACGTAATGACTTTTTGTATTTTCTACCTTGGTTTTGGGAAACCCCAAATTTTTGGCGTCGTCCCGGGGGGGGGAAGGGGGGTACAAAAATCATGGGGCAATACTTTGGGGGGGACCCATATAAGGTCAAGGAGCTCTCAGAGCGAGGATTGTGTTTCCATTTCCCCAAGCTTGGGGTGACCTCATTTCCCCAAAGGTGAATCCACACTCATGAGAAAGGTAAGTTGCACTTAGAAAAAACTTGATATTTTGGTGAACAATATTATTTAAAAAAGTTTAATGATATAACGGAAAAAATGTTTTTTGGGGGGAATTTTTTTGTAGGAGCAACGAGTGAAAATTTTTTCGGGGAAAATGCCCTTAAAAGTGAAAATTTTTTAACCCAAAGGGTAAGAAAAAAAAAATACGCAATTACTTGGAAGCAATTTGTGAAAAGGAGATTGTCGATAAGAAAGGGGACGACTTTGGAAAAACCAAAAAAAAAAAGGGGATTACATCCCCGATGAAGGTTTTTTTAGAAATTTTAAAAATGATGGGGTCACAAGATGTTTTTTATTTAAGAAGGCTGTAGAAACAGGGGGTATCCAAAATTTTGATTTTTTTTACTTTTGTTGTGAAAAAAATTTTTCGTAAAAATTTTTTAGCAAATCGAAAAAAAGAATTTTTTTTCTATTCATTAAAATCTTAATTCAAAAAAAGTAAAAACCGAGAAAGGTGAAAGATTTTGTTCTATTCATTTGAAAACTTAATACGTAAAAATATTTTGGGTTATGAATTGGATATACTTTTTCCTCTGCAGGAAATACACCTGGTACTGTTGTGAATGAAACTGAGAGTAATGACGCACATCTTGGAGGTGCGATGGGGAATGAAGATGAGAGTGTTGGTACCTCACAGTGCGGGGGTGCAGTGGGAGGTGTGGATACTTCTGTCCCCATTAATGAAGATGATGAGAGAGCAACTACCTCACATGACGTGTCTGACAGTAATGTCGCACACAATAGTGGAGGTGAAGATGAGAGACCAGAAATTATCACATACATCCAGAATTTTAGAGGTAGGCATACAGTGAGGAAATATAGTGTTCCTTCAACTTATAACAGAGAGTTAAGAATGTATTTACATGCTTATAGGGATTATTTTATAGATCAGATCCGAGATATGTATGATAGATCACCTCTAGCAATGTCGCTCAGAATCCATCCGATTATAGTTATAAGCACATTACGTCAAAAACATATCGGGTGAAGATCAAAATGGACAATTTGTGATTAATTTAGCGTTTGAGTTAGTAAGTGAAGAGGAAATCTCTGAAGTATTTGATCGATGGGTGGGAACGATATTAGAAAGATACGAGACAGAGTTGCAAGATCAGGAAGGATCTGGTTGGATCATAGATCAAATCGAATCTTTCAGTATCGAATACGTTAAAGTAGAATTCAGAGTACAAGTAGGATCATATGTGGCATATCCCAAGAAACTGCGAGGGAACCAATATGTATTTAATCCAGAGATTAATGATGGGTTGTGTGTACTGCTTTTGCTGCCTATCAATGTCATAAAATGAACATGTCATGGGGTGATATTCGCAGAGCAGTTAATACTAAGAAAGGATGTCTTAATCATGCAAAATCTTCTATAGATAATTTTCCCATTACACATGATAAGTTAGGTATATTAGAGAAGGAAAATAAAGTGTCATTATATGTTTATCAATTAAGAAAGGATCAAGGTGGGACATTTGTGGCTATGTGTCGTAAGGGGAAAAAGAAATATAAGGACATTATGTGTGCGTTATTGTTGAATGAAAGTCATTTGGTTTTAATCAAAGATTTTGACGGGTATGTTAGAAAGATAATGTCAGAAAAAGGTGTAAAGAAGCGCTGTCATAGTTGTTTGATGAAGTTGAATACACAGGAAGAGTTAGATATTCACGAAGATGGATGTAAAATCAATCAGATTCTCGTATTCACCTCGGAAGGAATAACAGTGCGAATATATCGGTGTATTTGATTTCGAATGTGCATTAGACACCACTCTCCCGGCAGGTAAAATTGAGTCTCGTCATAAAGCCAATGCCTATTGTTATATTATATTTGATCGCAAAGGAGAAATAGTGTGTATGAAGAGTTATAAGGGGGAGGATGCTGTTAATCATTTCATTTTAAATGTTAGTGGTGAATGGACTAAAATAAAGTTTAGAAGAGAGCATCATGTAATCCATATGACAGAGGAGGATAAGACCAGACATGATTCACAGATCACTTGTGAATTATGTAGTAACACCTTCAAAAATGCCCAAGACAAACATAAACATCATGACCACACTTTAAATTCAATAATTATATTGGTGCATATTGTGCTCGTTGTAATTTGCAGTGTAAAGATAAGAGTGAGAAATTATTACTTTTTTTGTCATAACATGTCGTATGATTTAGGAATAATTTTAAAGGAATTGCAGGTTGATAAATATGAAATTGAACTTCATTCGAAACAAGGGTTCAAATTCTTGAAAGTAGACATAGGTAAGGTTAGGTTTCAAGACTCTCTGTCTTTATTGAAAGGATATCTTTCCACTTTAGCAGATCAACATATCAAGGCAGGTAAATCACTGAAATATACAGAGGCTATTCTGAAAGATGTGCCTCAGGATGTCTTACCTTTATTATGTAAAGGAAAACAAATTTTGTGCTATGATTATATTGATAGTTTAAAGAAACTCGATGAAACAAAATTACCAAGTAAAGAACATTTTTTTAATTCTTTGAGAAATAGCGCTATTAGCCAGGAAGATTATGATCATGCATTGAAAGTGTTTGACTTGGGTAAATGTAAGACTTTAGGAGATTACTTGATGTTATATCTCAAGACAGATGTTGGATTGTTAGCCGATGTCTTCATTGAGTGGCGTAAAACACTCAAAGATATTTATAAGCTAGATGTTAGTAATTATATAAGTTTACCATCATTCAGTTGGGATACATTCCTCCTGAAAACTAATGTAAAATTAGATATGATATATTCCCATGAGTTATATGACTTGATTAAAAGGAATCTCAGAGGAGGGTTTACGTGTGCAATTAATCAACATACTAAAGCAGATAATCCCTTAATTAATCCAAATTTTGATGTTGAGAGTGGAATGGGCACCCATATTTTATATCTAGATTTTAATTCTTTGTATGCTAGTGAAATGGTTGAAGCTCTTCCACAGAATGGTATAAGAAAATTATCGAATGAGGAGAAGATTGTTTCCTCGATGTGGGATTAAGTAATGTTTGATGTGAAGGTCAAAAGGGATGTTGGATAGAATGTGATACAAAGCCCGTGTCCCCCGAGGTAGCTAGACGTACTAGAATTTCCCTTTTGATTTATCACAAGAATATATCAAAGAATGTTATCTCCTTTTTGGAATCATAATGAAAAGAAAGGTAAAAAAGATCCCCAAATCTAATGCGAAATTAGTGCCAGCCCCTTTCCTCAAAAATGATTGATCGTCTAGTTTTGTTACAGTTATTACTGGGAACTTGGGTTGAGGGGGAAAAAGGGTTCAAAACCATAAGAATATCTCAGTCAAAATTTTAGAACCTTTCTAACAAACTAAATTTTGCAAGAGACCCCCACCGAGTCCATCAAGTCAAAAGCTTTAAAATTAACAATAACCCCAAAGGGGAAATCACGTTGAATATTACAAAGTAGCTAGTCTTAAGTATATAAATAATGGAAAGCATTTGTTAGAGGGGCCAAAAACCCTTTTCTTAAAAAATATCCACATTTGAACAAGACAGAGTGATTTTAATTCAAAAAAGCGAAATTGGAAGTTAAACAAGCATTTTTATCTCGTTTTCAAATTCTTGAGATTGCTAAAAAGAAAATTGATCATTTTTGGTATAAAGTTTTAAAACACATTATGGTGATGATGTAAGACTTTTTTTTAAACCGATCGACTCGTATATTTTTAGCTAAAAATGTAAAGATTTGTCACTGAGTTAAAAAGTGAACCTTTGTTGGGTATAGGGATTTTTCAAATTTCAGTCCTTTCACCCTTAATAAAATGTAGAAAAGGGGAGCGGGGGTTATTGAAATCGAAAGTGTATAATCATATTAGCGATTTTGATAGCACTGAAAGCTAAAATGTATTCGAAAAAGATTACTGAAGAAAACCCTACTGTATAGACCAAGGGTATCCTCCCCACATTTTATGCCATATTAACTCTGAAAGATCAAAAATTTTTTTAAAAAATTTTAATAGGGAATTATTCAGTTAAGTCATAAGAACAAAAAAGGTAAATATGTACAGTAAAATTAATAAGAAGGCTTGTCACCCTTTGATATAAAAGGTATCATTTGAATCCAATGAATCCTTTGGCTATGGACCCCGATTTTCCCATCATTAAACGTGGGGAAAATAGTGTAAAAAAAAGTTGGTAAAATTTACCAACAAAATGAAAAGTAAAAGGACACAAGTCAACTAATGTGACTTTTATTTGGCAACGTTTCTCTCTCCAGGAGTTTTACAAGCCATTACAAACAAAAATGGACACAGAGGGGGATATAAGGGCCAAGTGAGGTGCAAAACTATGAGGTACCATTTCGATGTTTGCTAGTGGAGTAGTAGTAGTAGTGTAGTAGTAGTAGTGGTGGGGTGACAAAAAAATACAATATTAACAAATTTTCGTACAGAGTAAAAAGGGTATAAAAATTATACAGCAAATGTTGTGTGTTGGGTGTGTGTGGGGGTGGTGTGGTGTGTGCGTGTGTGTGTGTGTATGTGTGTGTGTTTTTGGGGTGTATGTGTGGGGTGTATGTGTGTTTTTGCGCGCGGTGTGTGGGTTGGGTGCGCGCGTGTGTTGTGTGTGTGTGTGTGTGTGTGTGTGTGTGTGTGTGTGGGTGTGTTGTGCGTGGGGTGTGGTATGTTGGTGTGTGTGTGTATGTGGTGTGGTATGTGTGTGTGCGCGCGTGTGTTTGTGTGGCGCGCCGCGCGCGCCGTGTGTGTGTGTGTGTGTGTGTGTGTGTGTGTGTTTGTGTGATGTGTGTGTGTGTGTGTGTGGTTTGTGGTGTGTGGTTTTGAGTTGTGTGCGTGTAATTAATTCCTTTATTGTAGATCTGAAATTTTTTTACAAACATTACTCTCACTCACGAGGATTCCCAACCTGCACACTCTCAAAGTACGCTACTTTAGTCACTCACCAGACCCCCACTAAGCTAAGCATTCACAAATTTTTTCAAGTTCACTGCATTTAAAAGATTTGATGAAATAAATTATCACCAACCTGGTGTTCGGGGGATGGGGGGTGACGCCCCGTTCACTGGGCTCAAGTATTTTATACTCGAAAACCCCACGAACCTCGTGGGTTCGAATCCTGCAGACTGGATCTCTTTAGCTCTCCTGTTTCTGCTGGGGATTGATATAAAAATCGATTATGAGATCAGAACTACAGGGGGAGAGGCTCATGCTTGAGGCCACTGGTAGCCCGGGCTGGGAAGAAACGTCAGACACTCTGGGTGAATGGTGTGTAGAGGGCCACTTAGGGAAAAGCTGACATCCCCCCCTTAAGGGTTCGAATTTTGCGACTACGATCTTTCTCTGTTATGTATATACACAAAACAATGTCGTGCCTAAAAAGCCCAATCGTCCCTTTGCCCAAAAAAAAAGTTTTGGCCATAAACAGCGGAAATGATGTGAGCACAACGAGAAAAAATATTTATCATAAATTTTAAATTTAATAAAAATTTAAATTGACGACGATATATTGCAAATTTAGCAAAAAAAATTACCCCCTTTTTGGATGTTTTAGG
>NC_069454.1:1097418-1138146 GCF_026875155.1 Cherax quadricarinatus | reverse complement strand
GGGGGAACCCGAAAAGTGGGGGGGGGGGGGGGGGGGGGGGGGGGAAAAAAGGACCGTCCAATCCTTTGTACTGCTCTCCCATCATCGGGGTGATTGGAGTTTGGGAGCAGAAGGATCATTACTACCTTCTTATACTAGTATTACACAGAAATAAGTCTCTCTACCCCTTGGGGGATGATTAAACATATTAAACTTGTACCCCTGACAGCCCTGAGGTTATGCAGACCCCCCATTATCACATTCTTTTCCACACTCATTATCCTGGAATCTGCCACCTGCACACCTGAATCCTTTGTTCTACTTATGTACCTACTTATTAATGCATAGGAATAAGACTCTCTATCCCCTTGGGGGATGATTAAACATATTAAACTCATACCCTGTCACCCCTAAGGTCATGCAGACCCCCTCATTATCTCATTTTCCATGGTCATTATCCGGCAGTGTTTCTAGATCGACCACTTTATACTACTCACAGAGTTAATATACTCACCTAATATGTTATCCACGATGATTCCTCTCTCCATACACCGCCTCCTTTATGTAATAATTGTCTTCTCACTTTTGTATTCCTCACAAAATCAAAATGTATACCTGTTATATTTAATAAATGCTTTATTTCTGTTAAGTAATCAGAATCGATTCTTCTTGCTGATTTCACATTGTTTTCTGATAAAACATTTAATATTTCAATAATATTACGTCCAGTAATGGGGGTAAGAAGGTCACCATTCTCATCCCAACTCACCAAAGGATTTCTTTGCAATAATACCAACATTGATTTCACATATTCTATATTTCTCGCACTCACTCTTATGTTCATGAATCTTGACAAATCTGGGGGTTTTTTTGGGGTTTTTCCACCGAGGTGAGAGCGGGTGGGTTGACTTCCCTGACGGGACTGAGCTTAATCTTGCGTTTAACACCACGCTTCAAGCATCCACCACCTCCTAAATTCTCATCACCTCCCGATTTTACTATCTCGAGAGGTTTCCGATTCATAACTGAACTCGGTACAAGATAAAATTCTTTTATGATTTATTAAAAAAATCTTGAAATAATATCTACTGCTAGAGGTAATATAATACTTAGAAGTTTCCACCCTGATACACAGCAAATATTTCTTTTTTACGCTGAAAACCAATTTTCTTACAACTAATGAACTAATCTCATTCTTTTACTTTTTAAATATTTTAGGGCCCAATGGTATTTTATTCTTGATCAAATTCTGAAAATCTCACTGATACAACTTTAAGTTTGTTTTCTTAAACTGTTGTAATAAACTCTTCCGTAAATTGCTTGGGAGACTATTAAGTAATGTAATTAATTCTTAAATTTTTCTAATAATGATTTTTTCATTGTACCTTCAACAAATTTTCCCCTTTTTGACCCAAGAATTAAAAGTGGAATCATAACCTTTATAAGATAACCCAAAAATGCGTAATTTTCCACCAAATTTTTTTTGTTTCAATACTCTGTCGATAATATATTCTGGAGGTGGTATGACTGGGGTCAATTCTTCGCGATAAAATGTTCCTTTAATCTTTTCACCTTTCAAATCTTTCAAATGATATGTTGTTATAGGTTGAGAATTATTAATTCTATATATTTTAAATATTTCCTCTGTATTTTGTGTGCGAAACCCTCCTTTAAACGCGGATGATCTGCTAAGAGTCACTCTTGTTGTGTCTCCAACAGCCAATTTCTTACTGATTCGTTTCTTATTGGATCTTCCATTTTTATAATTTATGCGAAACTGATTCCTTATATCATTCAATGTCGTAATACCATGGACTTGCAATGGGGTTTTACCACCAATCCCCGAGTGTGGAGTTGAATTATACGCATCTACCAATTCATTTAACACTTTTGAATAATTAAATGTATTGGCACTTGTTATATACTTGTTTAATTTACGTTTCAACGTTTGCAAGCCTCTCTCTGCAATGGAAGCTTTAGTTTCATTCGAAAATACATGATATAACTTTATATGCTTACTCTGGAGATAATTCTGTACCTGTTTATTTAGAAACTCTCCACCTTAATCTGTAAATAATCTCGATATATTCTTCGCCTTTTCATTCTCCAATATGTTTTGTAATGCATGTAAAGTGCTCGGTCCGTCTTTCTTTTTCATGAGTACTGCTTGTAAATACCTTGAAAAAACATCGATACACACCAGAATGTATTTATATCCATCATTATATCTGGATAATTTAGACATATCACCCAAATCGCAGGTTAATATCACTCTGGGTTTGGGAGCAATTATTTTCCTATGAGGAAACTTCTTAGGTTTAAGAACATGTAAAGCATATGATCTCTCTGAATTTAAGAAATTTATGATCTCTTTCAAGGTTATGGACGGATCAATCTTTTTTACAGCTGTATATAAATTGTTTACACCAGAGAATGATCCCGCAGAACCAGGATCTCTATAAACCTTTTCAATTAATTTTGTTCGCTCCATTGGTATACAATTTTGTAGGAATCCTGCCGTAACACATTGGTTCGCAACTGTAATGCTTCTGGTGTATTTAATGCAAGGTCTATGAATAAATAACCAAAGGGTGATCGATTTATGGCAGATTTATATATATTTACAAATTCTTTATTTTTACCGAAAACTTGTCGCCCCAGAATCTCTACTTGTCCAAGATCCCTCATTTTAAATAAAGCAAAATGCGTGGCGTTTAAAGCCATGGTACGACTATATCGTCCCTCCGTGAAATATATTTTGAGTAATCAGAATAATGCTTATATTATGATGTCTACCTTTAGTAAAACATTCGAGAATAATTTCACTGTTTCCAGCTTTTAAAATTAGATCATCAACAATAATTATTGTATTTTCATCAGGTGATGCAATGACATTCTGTGGGTCGATAATATCTTTACTTAATGTTAATTTATGAGATATCTCTGAATCTTGTTCTAAGGGATGTGATGTCACCCCGCATATTATAATGTTATGAAATTTCTCATGGTATAACTTTAATAATTTTTATGTGAAATAAGATTTGCCACTATTCGAATAACCGGCAATGATAATCCTTGAAGGATAACGAAATATATCAACCTCAGCAGATGTGTATGTTGTCTAGTTCATTGTACTGTCGAGAGAGATTATGTTTACCATAGAGAGGAGACTTGTACACTGTAAGTGTTAATGGGTTTTCAAGATATATATCAGCTAAGTTAATGAGGGAGGAGACACAGAGCAACCTGCTGTTGCGGAGCGGGACTACCTCACCAAAATTGGTTACTTTATGGTACCGACTGACATGGATGTTCGGTAAGGAGATACGTAATGGCCGTGTGATTTTCTACTTTGGGTGTGAACAGCATTTCATGACGTCTGTCTGACCTGTGTTGACGCAGGTGTTCAGTAAGGAGATACGTAATGACTATGTGATTTTCTACCTTGGATGTGAACCGCATTTCATGGCGTCGTCGGAGGGGGGAAGGGGTGTACAAAAATCATGACGCAATACTTTGGGGTGACCCATATAAGGTCAAGGAGTCTCTCAGAGCGAGGATTGTGTTTCCATCCGTCAAGCCTGGCTGACCTCATCTTCCAACGGTGAATCCACACATCATGGAGAAAGGTAAGTTGCACTTAGAAAATCTTGATATGTGGTGAACAGATATTATTTAACAAGTTTAATGATATAACGGAAAAAATGTTTTGGGTTAATTTTGTTGTTGGAGCATACGAGTGAAATTTTTACTGGAAAAGTGCGTTAATAAGTGAAATTCTTAACAGAGGATAAGAAAAGAATATACGCGAATTGCTTGGAAGCATTAGTGAAGAGGAGATTGTCGATAAGAAGGCGTCGATCTTTGGAAATCAAGAGAGGCGATGTACATCGCGATGAGAGGTTGTTAGAATTACAGAATGAGTGGGATCGCATAGATGTATTATGGAAGAAGGCTGTAGAAACAGGTATGTATCCAAATTATGATCTTTTTACTTTTGTTGTGAAAAATATTTATCGTAAAATTGTGTTAGTCACTCGAGAAAAGATTTTTGTTCTATTCATTAAAATCTTAATTCGTAATATGTAAAAACCGAGAACGGTGAAAGATTTTGTTCTATTCATTTGAAAACTTAATACGTAAAAATATTTTGGGTTATGAATTGGATATACTTTTTCCTCTGCAGGAAATACACCTGGTACTGTTGTGAATGAAACTGAGAGTAATGACGCACATCTTGGAGGTGCGATGGGGAATGAAGATGAGAGTGTTGGTACCTCACAGTGCGGGGGTGCAGTGGGAGGTGTGGATACTTCTGCCCCCATTAATGAAGATGATGAGAGAGCAACTACCTCACATGACGTGTCTGACAGTAATGTCGCACACAATAGTGGAGGTGAAGATGAGAGACCAGAAATTATCACATACATCCAGAATTTTAGAGGTAGGCACACAGTGAGGAAATATAGCGTTCCTTCAACTTATAACAGAGAGTTAAGAATGTATTTACATGCTTATAGGGATTATTTTATAGATCAGATGCGAGATATGTATGATAGATCACCTCTAGCAATGTCGCTCAGAATCCATCCGATTATAGTTATAAGCACATTACGTCAAAACATATCGGGTGAAGATCAAAATGGACAATTTGTGATTAATTTAGCGTTTGAGTTAGTAAGTGAAGAGGAAATCTCTGAAGTATTTGATCGATGGGTGGGAACGATATTAGAAAGATACGAGACAGAGTTGCAAGATCAGGAAGGATCTGGTTGGATCATAGATCAAATCGAATCTTTCAGTATCGAATACGTTAAAGTAGAATTCAGAGTACAAGTAGGATCATATGTGGCATATCCCAAGAAACTGCGAGGGAACCAATATGTATTTAATCCAGAGATTAATGATGGGTTGTGTGTACTGCTTTTGCCGCCTATCAATGTCATAAAAAGAACATGTCATGGGGTGATATTCGCAGAGCAGTTAATACTAAGAAAGGATGTCTTAATCATGCAAAATCTTCTATAGATAATTTTCCCATTACACATGATAAGTTATGTATATTAGAGAAGGAAAATAAAGTGTCATTATATGTTTATCAATTAAGAAAGGATCAAGGTGGGACATTTGTGGCTATGTGTCGTAAAGGGAATAAGAAATATAAGGACATTATGTGTGCGTTATTGTTGAATGAAAGTCATTTGGTTTTAATCAAAGATTTTGATGGATATGTTAGAAAGATAATGTCAGAAAAAGGTGTAAAGAAGCGCTGTCATAGTTGTTTGATGAAGTTGAATACACAGGAAGAGTTAGATATTCACGAAGATGGATGTAAAATCAATCAGATTCTCGTATTCACCTCGGAAGGAATAACAGTGCGAATATATCGGTGTATTTGATTTCGAATGTGCATTAGACACCACTCTCCCGGCAGGTAAAATTGAGTCTCGTCATAAAGCCATTGCCTATTGTTATATTATATTTGATCGCAAAGGAGAAATAGTGTGTATGAAGAGTTATAAGGGGGAGGATGCTGTTAATCATTTCATTTTAAATGTTAGTGGTGAATGGACTAAAATAAAGTTTAGAAGAGAGCATCATGTAATCCATATGACAGAGGAGGATAAGACCAGACATGATTCACAGATCACTTGTGAATTATGTAGTAACACCTTCAAAAATGCCCAAGATAAACATAAACATCATGACCACACTTTAAATTCAATAATTATATTGGTGCATATTGTGCTCGTTGTAATTTGCAGTGTAAAGATAAGAGTGAGAAATTATTACTTTTTTGTCATAACATGTCGTATGATTTAGGAATAATTTTAAAGGAATTGCAGGTTGATAAATATGAAATTGAACTTCATTCGAAACAAGGACTCAAATTCTTGAAAGTAGACATAGGTAAGGTTAGGTTTCAAGATTCTCTGTCTTTATTGAATGGATCTCTTTCCACTTTAGCAGATCAACATATCAAGGCAGGTAAATCACTGAAATATACAGAGACTATTCTGAAAGATGTGCCTCAGGATGTCTTACCTTTATTATGTAAAGGAAAACAAATTTTGTGCTATGATTATATTGATAGTTTAAAGAAACTCGATGAAACAAAATTACCGAGTAAAGAACATTTTTTTAATTCTTTGAGAAATAGCGCTATTAGCCAGGAAGATTATGATCATGCATTGAAAGTGTTTGACTTGGGTAAATGTAAGACTTTAGGAGATTACTTGATGTTATATCTCAAGACAGATGTTGGATTGTTAGCCGATGTCTTCATGGAGTGGCGTAAAACACTCAAAGATATTTATAAGCTAGATGTTAGTAATTATATAAGTTTACCATCATTCAGTTGGGATACATTCCTCTTGAAAACTAATGTAAAATTAGATATGATATATTCCCATGAGTTATATGACTTGATTAAAAGGAATCTCAGAGGAGGGTTTACGTGTGCAATTAATCAACATACTAAAGCAGATAATCCCTTAATTAATCCAAATTTTGATGTTGAGAGTGGAATGGGCACCCATATTTTATATCTAGATTTTAATTCTTTGTATGCTAGTGAAATGGTTGAAGCTCTTCCACAGAATGGTATAAGAAAATTATCGAATGAGGAGAAGATTGTTTCCTCGATGTGGGATTAAGTAATGTTTGATGTGAAGGTCAAAAGGGATGTTGGATAGAATGTGATACAAAGCCCGTGTCCCCCGAGGTAGCTAGACGTACTGATGAACTTCCTTTGATATTATCACACATGAATATATCACAAGAGATGTTATCTCCTTATTGTTAATCTATAATGAAAAATGAAGGTAGAAAGATCCCCAAATCTAATGCGAAATTAGTGGCCAGTCATTTACCTCAGAAAAATGATTTGATCAGTCTAGATTTGTTACAGTTATTACTGGAACGTGGGTTAGAGGTGGAAAAGGTTCATACCATATATGAATATACTCAGTCAAAATTTTTAGAACCTTTCATAACAACTAATATTGCACAGAGAACAGCCACACGATGTCCTATCAAGTCAAAAGCTTTCAAATTAACTAATAACGCCATATATGGGAAATCACTGTTGAATATTACAAAGTATGCTGAGTCTTATAGATATATCAATAATGAGAAAGCATTTGTTAGAGCGGCTAAAAATCCTTTCTTAAAAAATATCACACATTTGAATCAAGACAGAGTGATTTGTACATTCAACAAAGCGAAATTGGAAGTTAAACAAGCACTTTATCTCGGTTTTCAAATTCTTGAGATTGCTAAAAAGAAATTGTATCATTTTTGGTATAAAGTTTTAAAACAGCATTATGGTGATGATGTAAGACTTCTTTATACCGGTACCGACTCGTATATTTTTAGCTTAAAATGTAAAGATTTGTACACTGAGTTAAAAAGTGAACCTTTGTTAGGATATATGGATTTTTCAAATTTCAGTCCTGTTCATCCCTTATATGATAATAGTAGAAAAGGTGAGCTGGGGTTATTGAAATCTGAAATGTGTGATAATCATATTAGCGAGTTGATAGCACTGAAAGCTAAAATGTATTCTGTAAAGATTACTGGAAGATCAACTACTGTCAGTAGAGCCAAGGGTATCCTGCCACATTTTATGCCATTATTAACTCATGCAAGATACAAGAATGTTTTAGCAAATGTAGATAGGGAATTATTCACGTGTAAGTCTATAAGTAACGTAAAAGGTGAAATATGTACAGTAAGAATTAATAAGAGAGGCTTGTCAGCCTTTGATGATAAAAGGTATCATTTGAATACCAATGAATCCTTGGCTTATGGACACCCTGATATTCCATCATCTAAACGTAGGAGAATAGAGTGTAATAAAGTTGGTAGAATTACCGACAATATGTAAAGTAAAAGGACACAAGTGCAACTAATGTGACATTTATTGTGGCAACGTTTCTCTCTCCAGGAGCTTTATCAAGCCATTACAAACAATACATGGACACAGAGGGTATATAAAGGCTCAGAGTGAGGTGCAATACTAGTGAGGTACCATTTCGATGTTCACTAGTGGTAGTAGTAGTAGTAGTAGTAGTAGTAGTGGTAGTGACAAAAGTAATACAATATGGTAGAGCAATTAATTCGTACATGAGTAAAAGGATATAAAAGTTATCACAGCAAATGTGTGTGTGTGTTGTGTGTGTGTGTGTGTGTGTGTGTGTGTGTGCGTGTAACTTAATTCACTAATTCGCAGATGCGTGAAATTTTTTACAAACATTATCTCTCGCTTCACAGCAGGATTCGAACCTGCACACTCTGCAAAGTACGCAGTACTTTAGTCACTCAGCCAGACCCCAGCTAAGCTAAGCATTTCACAATCTCTTTCGAAGTTCACTGCATGTAACAGGATTTGATGAAATAACTTATCACTAACCTGGTGTTCAGGGGCATGGGAGTGACTGCCCAGTTCACTGGCTCACAGGCTCGAACCCACGAACCTGCGTGGGTTCGAATCCTGCAGACTGTGATCTCTTTATGCTCTCCTGTTTCTGCGTGGTGGATTGATATAAAAATCGATTATGAGATCAGAACATACAGGAGGAGAGGCTCATGCTTGAGGCTCACTGGTATGCCCGGGCTGGGAAGAAACGTCAGACATCTCTGGCTGAATGGTGTAGAGGCTCACTTAGGGAACGCTGACAGTCGCCCCTGTGTGGGTTCGAATTCTGCTGACTACGATCTTTCTCTGTGTATGTATATACACAGAAACAATGTCGTGCCTAATAAGCCGAATCGTCCAGTTTGGCCTAATGAAAAAGTTTTGGCCATAAATCAGCGGAAATCGATGTGAGCACAACGAGAAAAAATATTTATCATAGATTTAATTTAATAAAATTAAGTTGATCGACGATATATATAGCAGAATTTAGCTAAAAAAAATTAACACTTTTAGCGATGTTAGGTGAGGTTTCTAAGTTAGTTTTAGTCCAAACATAAAAATTTTATTATTGTTAGTAAAAACAGATTAGCTATCTGTAAAAATTTATGGGGAAAAGATTGATTTTTAGTCGACTGATAGGTGAACATGGACATCAGGTGTCTTAAGGAAACACGCCTAATGTTTCCACCCTTGCCGGGGCTTGCACCACGGACACTCAGTGTGTGTGAAGCGAGAACTTTGCCTACCAGACCATGGGCCATGGTCACTTATGTTGAAATGTCATCTGGTTACTGGCTGTTACATTTTGTCCCATTGCTGGACAACTCTACTTCCAACAACTGTCCCGTAATATAATGCTTGTAAAGTGACTTAGGTAAAATTAACATGCCGTAGTTTTGGCCACTCGTATTCTACGTATCATTTGCATGGAACAAGGTAACTGTTCCCTGCAGTACATATACGTAGTGGAGAAAGTATGTCACTGGTGAAGGTCAGGTGATGGCGTCAGGTCATCAAATAGGAAAGTAAAGTGGCAGCAGGGACAGCTGTGAGATAATGCCGTCACCTGATCTTCACCAGCGACCTGCTTTCTCCGCTATTTCCTTTAGAGAGACGTAGATCCCAGAACTCAAACATATCCAGTAAAGATGTTCCAAGTGTCATTTCACCCATATTTTTAGTATGGTTATACACTCTACTTAAAATATAATGTTCAGTGTACTCTTACACAAATAACCAGCACATAGGAGAGAGGCGCTAATGACGACGTCAATGTCAGTGGTTTAGGTCGAACCGAAATGTCATCGTAAGCTTGTCTCTGCTATGTGCGGGTTATTTCTGTGTTGTTCCAATTACGGTATTGTGCCTTTTTCTTCTTTAATGTACTGTTCATCACAACCATCACAGAAAATGGTGCACACTCCAGTGCTAATGTTGTCTTGGCTGTTGTGTTCTGTTGTGATGAAATTTATGGTGTTTTTATGTAATGGCTGAATCATTAAAATCACTGTATATCTGCATAAAAGAAATTATACATATATAGTAATAATCATCCTCTTTGGGGGCAAAATGATTTTCTGGTCCCCTTTTTCTGTAATCCAAACAGACTATGTGAAGGAAAGTGCTGTGGTTGATGAAACTGAACTAACAATGTCCACATTCCTCTTCAAAATATTCGGCGCTGCTGTGCCTATAACTTTTCGGTCAGAAAGAACCCAGTCAAACGTTTCATTTAGTTCTATCGCGATAAAAGAAAACGTTTTTTTGGTCTAGTTTTATAGGCTGTGCCATCAAGAAATAGAAATGGGCGTGGGAGTGTTTGAGGTTGGACCCCTGCCTATTAATACATTCTTTGGAGTGCCTTTTTCATAGTAGCAGAGTCCCTTATATTGAAACCCTCCTTATAGCCCACATGGCTTCCCAGACCTATCTAAACATCGAATGGGCTGTACCCACCCCTTTTCAGAACTCCTTAAGTTCATCATTTATGTAATTACTAACCTCTTTACAATTCACTTGTCTATTGTGTCAAGAGTTATAATGGATTTAATTGTAAATGGTAGAGTAAAAAGTAATCAGTGGAATTATTTGTTGTGAGCATCACAAGATAACTTGCTGTCTACAATCAACACACAGCACACTCTAACTATAAAAGGCTTCAGAGAAACAAACTGTTATCAAAAAGTATTAATGATATTAATATTATTTACAGCAAATATTCAGTCACAAAAATGGGTAAGCCTTGTTATCTCAACTCTCATGGAGAAGTCCACACTAACAGACCCTAACAAGTCCACCATCATGGCAGAAGTCACACTAACAAGACCCTAACAAGTCCACCAACATGCAGAAGTCACACTAACAAGACCCTAACAAGTCCACATCATGGCAGAACACCACTAACAAGAACCCTAACAAGTCCACCATCATGGCAGAAGTCACACTAACAGACCCTAACGAAGTCCACCATCATCAGAATCACACTACCAAGACCTAACAATCCACCATCGAGAATGCTATGGTTAAACCTAACATATTCAAAACAATTTGACATAAATCTATGCTACCATCACTAACACTCTACATCTACCATCACTTTAACACACTACATCTACCATCACTACACTCTACATCTACCATCACAACACTCTACTCTACCATCACTACACCTACATCTAACCACACTACCACTCTACATCTACCATCACTCCACTCTACATCTACATCACTACACCTACATCTACCATCACACACTCTAACTCAACATCTACCATCACTTACAACTCTACATCTACCAATCTAATACACTCTACATTCTTACCATCACTACCTCTAACATTCTACACTCACTACATTATACATCTACCATATACTACTACACTATACATCTATCCATTACTACACTAATACATCTACCAAAACTGCAATATACATCTATCAGCTCACGCTAACATACACCATCACGGTACACCATACATCTATAACACTTCAAATAGCATCAAACCTCCACTACACAACATCTAACACCACTTAACTAAACATGTAAACCATCACTATGCTATACATCTCTCATCACAGTCACTTATACAACAACCATAAACACACTATACATCTACCACCACTACACTCCACATCCACCATCACAACACTACCAAACTACTATCACACTCTATATAACTTACCACCACAAACTGTACACCACCACCACCCACTACACTATACTGCCTACCGACCCACCACAGCTACACTGTACTCCCTACCACCACCACTACACGTACTCCTACCACCACCACTACACGTACTCCCTACAAACCACGGCACTACAACTGTTCTTCTACAACCACTAAACTTTCACAACAATAATTACTAACACTATATTTCTGTCATCACTACACTAAACATCTACCACAACCACAATATATAACTACCACCACAACCTATACATCTTACCTCAGCCGTGACTACAGAGTGTCTGTATACATCTACTATCATCTACTCTAAATATCTATCCGTGCACTGCAACTACAACATGTCAAACACTATTGGTGTAAACATAATACCATCACTTAGATTCACTGTATATCTAGAACACCTACCCTATACATTTAGGACCACTACACAACAGATCTATCACCTCTTCTATACACCACACTATACCACCACTACACTATACATCTACTCCTCTACACTATACATCACAGCACTATCACATAACATCTGCCTCAATGCATTAGCATCTGCCAACACTACAGTATACATCTACTAATCAATACTCTATAAATCTACCATCACTACACTATAAACATCTACCATCACATCAATATACATCTATCACTAATACACTTTACATCTTCCATCACTTCACTATACTACTCAATACTACACTATACATCTACCATCACTATACTAAAACATCTAACAATCATAACACTATACAATCTACATCTTTACATAAACATGATGCCATCCGCTACGACTGTACATCTATGACTTACACTATAAATATACACAACACTTATACATCTACCACCAATACCCATACATCTACGCATCATTTTGCTATACCATCTACCAACAATTACATAGTACATCTACCATCACTACACTAAACATCTACCATCATTGCTTGTACATCTACCATCACTACACTATACATTTACATCACTATCACTATACATCTTCCATAACAACACGATAACATTTTCCATCACTACAAATGTTCATCATCACTATACAAGAGTTATCGTCACTCGAATTATTATAACTGTACGAATGAATACGGCAGAGAAAACCCATCCAGAATAAATGAATATACAAGGGAAATCAGTCCTGATCAATGGAATATGACAGGAAATTAATGTCCAAAAACTAACAAAAAAGGCACAATACCGTGACAGGAACGAACACAAACAATCCCGCCACATAAAAGAGAGAAGCCTTACGACGACGTTTATCGAGTCCGACTTGGACTCATTGCAAACTCACATACTAACCAAAAGGTGGGGCAAGAACGGCCTATATATAGCAGGAAGAGGTGTGGTAGAAGTAGAGTAGTAGTAGTAGTAGTAGTAGTAGTAGTATCAAGAATTGATATAATACCGACAAGATGAAATTAAGACATGCACAACACACGGCATCCCCATCGTAGACGTTTTTCCGCCATCCAGCGCAACCACTGGATGTCGAACGTCCACAACAAAGACAACCAGACGCCTGTCACATGTCCTTATTATCATAAGTAGTTGTAGTAGTAGTAGAAGAAAAAGGTAGTGAGTAGTGTATTGTAGAAATGGAAATAAGTGTTTGGAGGCTTGCCGACACTAACAATGCTCCTTTTCTGTCACGTCAGAGATTATAGCCATTCCTATTGACAGTCTTCTGCTAAACTGTCTTCCCTACTTCCAAATCGAACAGTCGCGCGTCTATTGAATCCCTCTCTAATACACAACTTTCGCTTTATGAATCCTAGCCCTGGCTTCGTCTCTAGATGCCTTCCTCTCACCACTACATTGTAAAATGCTCCAACTTCAGAACACCCGTGACTTATCCTTAATCCTCATTTATTTTTGGTTCCTTACTTCTTTTTCTTCGTCCTCTTCCCCTTTTCCTCTTCCCTTTTCTCCTCTGGGGTTGTCTATCTATCTCCTGTCTCGTGTTTCTGTTCCTTCTTCATTTATTTCACAACTTCCCCTTTGAAAAGTAATTGATACACTTATGCAATACAAGGTGAATCCCCTTTATTGAAGAAACGTTTTCGCCCACACATTGGCTTCATCAGTCCACTAAAAAGTAGAGTAAGTAGAGTAGAAGTTCGAGGGTAATCAGTCCCTCACCTGGATTCGATGTTTCAGTCCATCACTCTTGTAGGAAGTGCAGCATAGGGCCAGAGAGGTGGCTTATATACTGCGGAGAGATGAGTTGAAGCTGGAGGAGGAGGGATCACGTGGGTACCTGCCACTAGTGATAAAGTTAGGTCGTCGTCCAAAGGTTGAGGCTAGCGTTAAAGTCTTGTACCAATGATTCCATTATGTTGCACGACATATTCACTCAAGGCAATTGTGCAATAGCAAGTAAGGCCCTTGCGGCCTCGTACAACGCTGAAACATGCCTCTCAGACGCACAAACTACACCTCTACAAATCCTAATACGTTACCTCCTGATAACTTACTCTCCACTATGCCCTTTCTCTTTTTATGGGGTTCAGCAAAAACAAACTTACTTAAAACTGCAGCGTGTCCATGAACAAGGCGCTTGCGCTGGTCGCTTGAAGCAGGTGTGAAGACTTCTCCACCAAGCGAGTCTCTCCATTGGCGCAATTAGAACATCAGCTGCGCTGAATCTGTACTGTAAGACGCTAATGACCGACAGAAGAACAAACTTGAGACACGACAAGACTACTGGACCTCTCTCCTTATGAAGGACATTTCGCAGACCCACAAACAACACAACCTTTCCTACTTTCCTTGCAAGAATACTATCTCCTAGACCCTATTTACAAATAACCGTGGATTCACTGACAGTGGTACCTTCTATGAACAGGATCCATTTACTGACCCACGTTCGCCTTAGCTTTTATGGGTTAAGACATGGCCCATTTTCTACTAACCTCCATCACTCAGCCAAAACGTCGCATTTCCTTTCCTTCCTCCTCGCTCACCCACTGGAGTCCAAACAGAAGACCTGTTTCCCCTCTTCACAATATACTGTGTCACGACCGCCTTAGCTGCTGCGGGGTTAAGCCTGGCTCCTTTTCTACGATTCTAAGAACCTCCACTTCAGCACTATTCTCGTCTTCCCGTCTTCCTCCCCGCTCATCCCATTTGGATCTTACCTGAACTTTCATTCTGTTCGTTCGTTAGCCTTTGTTGTGTGACTTTGTCACTGGTCCGCTGTCGACCGAACGTCGTCGTAAGCTTCTCTCGTTTTATGTGCGGTTATTTGTGTATGTCCAAAACAATGGAAATAAGACAGAAAAACCGTACGATACGAAGGAATATGACTGAGTGAAAACCGTCCAAGAACGATGGAATATGAAGGGAAAACCATGAAAGACGAAAATGAATATGACAAAAATTTCATCATAACAAGCCCATCCAGAACAACGAATATGACAGTAAGACCCGTCCTTAACGATGGAGATATGGCAAGGGAACTTAGGTGCCTAATATGAATCATAAGAACATAATAAAGAAGGACACTGCAGAACAGGCCTACAGACCCATGCGAAGCAGGACCCCACGCAATAAGCACAATGACACACCCAGTCTGGTCACTCGCCACACAAGGATGGAGCATGACGGCCATACCAGCAGCACTAACCTGTCAGGTCCAACTCACACCGCAACTCATGTATATTATCTAACATATTTTAAAACTACACAACTTTTAGTAGCCTGAATAACTGTACTCGGGATTTTGTTCCACCATCCTCATCTCTATTACCAAACCAGTTGCTTTCCTATATCCTTCCTAACACTGAATTTTCCACTTGAAACCATTCTGCCGAGTCCTGCTTGGCTGGAAATTTTCAGCACACTTATTACATCCCTTTATTTATCCCGGTTTTCTCCATTTATACACATCGATTCATATCCCCCCTAATTCTACGCCTTTCGGGCGAGTGCGATTCATGGCCCTCAGGTCCTGGTCCTCATAGGGAAGATCACTGATGCATGGGATCATCTTTGTCATCCTCTGTACTTTTTCCAGCATATATATCCATTCTGAATACGGTGACCAGAACTGTAGCAGCATAGACTAAATGAGGCCTAACCAAGAAATATAGAGTTTTGAAGAGACAACCTAGGAATTCTATTATTTATACTTCTAGACATGAACCAAAAATTCTGTAGCTTATTTGCGAACACTAATGCAACTGTTGTGCTTGGGTTTTAGATTACTGCAACCAAACTCCTAAATCCTTTTCGCAAGCATAGTATTAAGATCTATCAATTATTTAGTTTATATGTGCATGGTTATTTTACCTGTCCAACTTTAGAAATTTGCATTTGTCATATTAAAACTGCATCTGCCACTTCTCCGCCCATTGCATCATTCTAATTCAAAATCATCCTGGAGCTCTAGTTCCCGCATAAGAATGAATTGGACGGCCTATTTTGGTGTCATCAGCAAATAAGCTAATGTCGCTATTATCCCTCATCTATGGTCGTTTATGTAAAATTGTGAACAACAACGGCCCAATACTGACCCTAGAGGAACACCGCTTGCGACGTGCCACCATTCTGATTCCCCCCCATTTACCCGGTCAAACTCTCTGCTTCACTATTTGTCAGCCATGCCTCTACCACAGGAAAAAAAAAAAAATTCTCCTATTCCGTGTGCCTTAAGTTTCCTCAGTAACCTCTGGTGTGAACTTCTATCGAAAGCCCTTACAGAATCCATATACACATTACCCCATGATCTACGTCCTCAAACACCTGTAGGCGAAAAAAGATAGTAAATTCGTAAGACAGGAACGCGCCCCTTTGAAAACCGTGTTACAGGTGAGGGTCAGGTGGCTAGGTGAGGTCAAATTGAACTGTGAGCATTAGGTGAGGTTATATAGAGATTGTGGCCATCGTCGATGTGGTCATAGATTAGTGAGGTCTAATCAGGTGTGTCTTAGCGAGGTAAGGGTGGGTCATAGATACAGGAAGGACACAGTTAGGTAGTCATAGACAGGTGTGGTGATAGTCAGGTGTGGTTTTGTTTCCCAGGTCTCCGATCCGTGGGCCTGGGCCCCCGGATATCAGCCCTACCCAACATTTCCCACTCCCGGTTGTTTTGGTGCATTCCCTAGTTCGGTTTGTCCAGAAGTCCATCTGTCCCCTCAGATAGAATCCTCTAGGTTGATCATGCTGAGGTGAGGTCGTAGAGAGGTGTCATGGTGAGGGGGGTGGATCATGCTTAGTGATGTGTTGGTCATAGTTTAGGTGGTTGTCATAGACATGTTGTCAAGTGGTGTGTGGTCATATAGTGATGGATGAGGTCATAGGAGGTGGTCATATAGTCAGGGTGTGGTTTATGGTTTCCAGGTCTCCTCCGTGGGCCCCCCCGGATATCAGGTCCCTTATACATTTCCCACTCCCCGGTTGTTTTGTCTTTCTCTAGTTCCGTATGGTCCAGAAGTCCATCTGTGTCCCCTCAGATGAACTCCCCGATAGTGTGGATCATGCTGAGGTGTGGTCGAATGAGGTGGGTCATGGTGAGGATGATAATGCTTAGGCGAAGTGTGGTCATAAGTTTAGGTGTTGCATAGACAGGTGTGGTATAGTGATGTGAGTCATAGTACAGGTGGTGGTTTATGATTCCCAGGTCTCCAACCGTGTGGCCCCCGAGATGTCATCCTATTCCCACTTCCCCACTCCCGGTTTGTTTTGGTGCTTTTCCTAGTTCCGTGTGACCAGAAGTCCATCTGTGGACCTTCAATGAACTCCCCTTCCTCACTTTCCCCAGGTGGTGCGGGGTGGTTTGGGTATGGATGTTTGGCGGGTGGGTGTTTGGGCGGGGGGGGTGTTTGGGCGGTGTTGGTTTGTTGGGTGGCAGGTATGTTGTGTATGTGGGCCCCTCCCCAGAATACCTTATTGGATGGTAACTTGGTCTTGTCTACTGTCAGACTGTCCAGGGGGTGGAATTACAGGAGGGTACACACATAAAACTGCGTCCTGTAATTACACCCCACCAAGAGCAGCCTGGAACAGTATTCTGCCAGACAACACGCAAGCAGCCTCCCAACTCGGGCACCAAGGTGAGGTTACTCACAGAAAATCTCGGGACTACTTATATATGTTTCATTAAGTGTTCAAGTTAAATTTTGTATTGTATTCACCCATGCAGCTTCATAAGTGTATATGTGGTACGGATTTCTCGTGTATAGATGTGTGATCCGTGCGATTCTATGTCTTCCCCACTCATAAAATCTGCTATGAAAAAGTTATCAGCTTTCTTTATTGTTTGAATTCGACATTTACTTTATGCAAGACACTGAAAAGTCCTCAAGTAAATACGAAAGTACACAAGTACATTCACACCACACACAACACACACACACACGGAAACCAGAGATCTGGTAGAAGAACCAGGGAGGAAAGACTAGGAAGTTAGAGGCTCCAAAAAAGGGAGGAAGAGTGGGAAGGAACGATAGTAGAGCTTGGTAAAGAAAATGGAGAGCGTATAGCTGAAGTGTGCAGGAAGTGGGAATTACAGGCCTTAGAGCAGAACTAAGGGATTACGTGCTTAGAAGAGAAACTCCTGCAAAGACTGAAACATATTAGAGAGACAAATGACAATCAGACGAGACATCAGGAAATAACAAAGTCAGGCGCAGACAAGGGATGGTAAGCAACAACGGAACTGATGCCGTACAGGAAGGCCCTATCAGACCCAGGAGGGGCCAGGGAAAAGACAAACGAGCAACGAGATCAAACGACAGTCCTGAAGACAATGATGGGAAATTCAGAGTCAGCGCAGACAAGGGGATAGTAAGCAACAACGGAGTCATCCGTAACACGAAGGACCTATCAGACCCACGTGGGGGCCAGGGAAAAGACGATGAGAACACTAAGAACAATGCGACAGGTCCGATAGAAATGAAGGTTTGGTTATAGGCAGAGTTCAAACAAGCCAACGAGCAGATAAGCAAGGGACAGCGTTGTGCCAGAAAGACAGTCCACTAAGAATAGATGTTTCAGATATGACAGGGACTGAAGGCAATAACCTGTCAATGGAAGTGAAACAAAATTCCTCAGAGGAAGCAGAATCGGAGACTCCGTGGGAGGAGGAAGTGCAGGTCAGTTTTGTGTACGGGCATCCAAGAACCAAGGTGGCCAACATAGAAGAAATAAAACAGGAGATAAAAAAATGATTGAAGGCATCAGGAAAACAATAGGGGAGGGCAAAATGAACCCAGGTGACAAATTTTCAGAGAATGGGTGGTTCGCGAGAGGATGGATACGGGCCTGTCAGTAACTTTCAAGAAGAATCAGTTCGAATCAGGATTCTGCAATGAGAAAGCAAGTACTGAGAGACAAAAGAGGGTACCATAGAAGTATAGCCTCGGACCGCGACAGAACACAAGAAGAAAGGACTTACACTGAAAGAGAAGGGTACGAGAGACGCAAGGAGGGGGGAACGAGAAGCAATGAAAATGAGCAGGACCCCAGACAGCAGGATGAAGGCAAACACACCACCCACAGATCTCCCACCAAAAGACCCCACCGCGGCGACATTCCCGAACGCAACTGAGCAACCTATGCTCCAACCCACTCACTGTTCCCTCTTGCCACCAAACCCCCATATCACAAACCTCACCTCCAACAGCTGTCCCCTTAATGGTCATATCTGACCCCCACCCCCCCATCAACACAGTACCCCACCTACACCACAGCCCCATATAGCCCCCAACCAAAGCTCTCCTCCCTCCCCCCAATCCCCAATATACTTGCATGAACCTCACAATGATAGAAAAGAAACTAAAAGGTTTTTGGTACACAAATCGGATGTAATAATGAATAAACATGAGGAGGATGAAGAATCAGTGAACATCCCCAGACATTCATAAGCAGTCACAGAAACACCACTCGCTATATAATAACATGACACAATCTTCCCAACAGGATATCAGATCCTGAGGACGATAGAAGAGTAGAGGGAGGAGGGGTTAGCACTGCTCATAAAACCACCAATGTGGGATTTGAGGAAATGGAAGGCATGGACATGATGAGAAAGAGACAACATTGTAAGGTAACAAAACAGTCCGGAGAACATAAGTAGTCATTGGAAGTGATGTATAACCCACCACAGAACTGACAGGAGGCCAAAGAGAGGAGTACGAAGAAAAACCAACAGTGTTGATGTGGACACCCTGGCTGCGGATGCAAGAAGAGCTCTCTCGAGCAGAGCCAAGTTACTGGTAATGGCGATTTCAACCACATGGAGAACGACATGAAAACCTGGAGCCACATGGGGGTCCCTCGAAACATGGAGAGCAAAGATGATGGTTGTGGTACTTGAATAACCTCAGCATCAACAAGTCAGGGACCCAACCAGAGAGAGAGGGAGGAATGACCAGCAGACTTGGATCTTGTGTTTCACCCCCTGAGCAGTTCAGACATCGAGGACCATCACTTACGAGAGGCCCCTGGAGCTAGCGATCATGTGGTTCTGAGTTATGACTATATATAGAGTTACAATGGAGAAGGTAACCAGACTTGGGGAAGGGGACAGGCGCCAAACTATAAAAGGGGGGACTACACATAGATGGAGAAACTTCCTGCAGAGGTTCAGAGGACAGAGAAATGGTATGAAAAACAGTAAACGAGATGATGGAATTTGGGCAACAAAGTGCAATGAGGCAGATGAAAGTGTTTTTTCCCAAGGGAAACAGAAATAATTAGGAAAGACACAAGACAGTCCATTGGTTTACCTAAGGTGTAGGGAGGCTAAAAGCTAATGCAACATAGAATGGAAAAGTGTAACCGGAGGCATAGGACCCGAAAACAAGGAGATTAGTAGAAAGAGGCCAGAAACAGTATGCTCAGATAAGGAGGAGGCCCAGAGACAGTATGAAAACGGACATAGCATCGAAAGTCAAATTCTGACCCAAACTGCTGTAGAGGCCACATAAGGAAGAAGACAACAGTCAAGGACAGGAGTGATAAGGGGCTGATGGAAAGAAGGCGGGAACTCACAAGAACCGATCAAGAGTATGCTGAGGAGCTCAACACAGATTTAAGGAAGTATATATTACAGTAGAGACAAGGAAGACCTCTGGGGGACAGACTCAGATTGGGGACAACTCACACGGAGAATACCCAACAAGTGGTTGGACGACAACCAACAGATGCGGAGGAGGAGATAAAACTGCAAAGTGACAACGATACCTCAAAGGCAAATGGTCACCGGACAACAAGCCTCTCTTCCATTGGACCTTTATAGAGGGAGCAATAATGTTGTGCGTACCACTACCACAACTTCACACATCACTGGAAACTGGGCAACTACCTGTAGTTATGAATACATGCAAATGTAGTTCACCCTTTTCAAAAAAGGAGACTAAAGAGGCACTAAACTATAGACCTGGTTCATTGACGTGTATAGTAGCAAATTATGGAGAAGATTATCAGGAAGAGAGTGAGTGAGGCACACGAACTGGAACCAGGAATAAATGCCAACCAGCACGGATATCCCGGAAGGCAACTCCTCGCCTGTGTCACAAACCTCAGGAGTTTTATGATAAAATAACAGAAGTAAGACAAGAGAAGAGGGTGGGTTTTGATTGCAATCTTCATTGGCACTGCAAGAAGGCCTTTGACACAGTATCTCTCACAAGAGATTAGTGCAGAAGCTAGAATCAGCGCATAAACCAGGGAAGGGCACTTGCATGGATCAAGAATACCAGACAGGAGGCAACAACGAGTCATTGTACTTCAATGATTGTCTCACAGTGGGCACCTGTGACTGAGCGTTGAGTCCCACGGTTCCAGTCCTAGACCATGCTATAAATGGTAAAAATGATTAACGACATGACGGAAGGGTTAGACTCAGAAGTTGTCACTGAGTTGCAGATGAAGTGAAAGTTAAAGAGGAGAATACCAATCTGATGAGGACTCATGCAGGACTTCAAATAGACCTGGACCATACCTGGACACCTGGTCCAGCAAAAGTGGCTTCTCGAATTTTATATCTCTGCCGAAATGCAAAGATCATGAAAGATAGGGGTAGGGAACGAATACCACAGACAGATTAATAGGCTAGTGGCCCCAAAAAAAAGACTGCAAACCTCACTCAAGGAGCAAGGCTCTTGGGTGAGTATAACACCGAGCATTAATCTCCGGAAGCACACATCAATCAGATAACTGCTGCATGCATATGGGCTCCTGGCAAACCTGAGAACAGCATTCCGACACCTTATAAGGCATCAATCAAGACACAGTACACCGATAGTAGTCAGGGCCCATACTGGAGTATGCAGCACCTGTTTGGAACCCGCACTTGATAAAGCACGTCAAGAAACTAGGGAAAGTACAAAGTTTTGCAACAAGTTAGTTCCAGAGCTAATGGGATTGTCCATAACGAAAGATTAAGGGAAATTCGGCCTGACTGTACACTGAGGACAGGAGGGTCAGGGGAAGACATGATAACGACCATTAAAATACTGCGTGGAATAGACAAGGGGACAAGGACAGGATTTTCAGAGGAGGGGACACAGAAACAAAGAGCCCACAATTGGAATTTGAAGACACAAATGAGTCCAGGAGAGATAGTAGGAATGTATTTCCTTCAGTACAAGATTGTAAGGAAGTGGATAGCCCTAGAAAATGACGTAGTGGGAGGCAGGAGACCATACACAGATTTTAAGATCGAGTTTGCTAAAGACATGGAGCGGGGAAGAGAGGGTCTAGTAGCAACCGGTGAAGAGGCAGGGCCAGGAGCTAGGACTCGACCCCTGCAACCACAAATAGGAGAGTACACACATAAAGATATAGCCTGAGTGTCCCGATGCATATCGAAATATCGCCTGACGGGGAATGTGTCATAGCGTTAGAGGCAGAAATTCAATAGTTTAATTTTTTTGTGGGGAGAGGGGGACACCATTAGCGAGTTACTCTACACTACTGACCACACCGTCACTACGAACCACACCTCACATGACCACACCTCATTATGACCACACCTCACTATACGCACACCTCACTTCACACCACACATTCACATGACCACTTCCACACGAAGACCCCACACCTTCACTATGACCACACCTCCACTATGACCACACCATCACTATGACCATCATACCTCACTATAATCACACCTCACTTATGACCACATCCATCATTATGACACACCTCACAATGACCACACCTCACTATGACGCACACCCTCACTAAAACCACATGTACGCTCAATCTATGACCACACCTTATACTTGAACCAGACCTCACTATGTACCACACCTCACTATGACCACACCTCACATTTCCACACCTTCACTAATGATACACCGCACTATGACCACAACCTCAACTATTGACATACCTCCTAAACCACACCTCACAATGACCACACCTCACTTCTATGACACACTCACATTGAACCACACTTACAATGACCACCACACAAACAAGACCACACCTCACTGATGACCACACCTCACCTATGACCACACCCTACTATGACCACAACTCACTAGAGTACCACACCCCACTATAACCACACCTCACTATAACCACACCTTCACTATGACCACACCTCACTATGACCACACCTCCACTAGGACCCACACACCACACTATGACCACACCTCACTTGACCACACACCACTATGACCACACCTCAGCTAATGGACCACACCTCACTATGACCACAACTCACAGAAGCCAACACCCCACAATGACCCCGACCTCACTAATAACCACACCTCACTAATGACCACACCACACTATGAACCACAACCTCACAATGACCACACCTTCACTATGACAACACAACATACTTCTTGAACCACACCTCACTATGACCACACTCACTATGAACCACCACCTCACGATGACCCCATTCCCTCACTATGACCACACCTCACTAAACCACACCTCACTATGATCACACCTCCCATGACCACACCTCACTATAACCACACCTCACTATGACCCACAACCTCACGATTGATACCACACCACACTATACCACATACCTCAACTATGACCACACCTCACTATGACGCCACCCATCACTATGGACCACTACTCACTAAGACACACCTCACTATGACCACACCTCCCTATGACCACACTCACTATAGGCCACACCTCACTATGGACCACAACCTCAATTTGACCACACCTCACGTATGTACCAGCATACCACACTATGACCACCCTCACTAGACCACAACCTCATCTATGGACCACACCTCACTATGACCACACCTCACTTTGACCACACTTCACTTTGACCTCACGACCTCCAACTTTGACCAACTTCACATTGACCACAACTTTCACATTGACCACACTTCACTTTGACCACACCTCACATTGACCACGACCGTCACTATCCCACCTTAATTACGACAACGAAGGAAAATAATATACATTATTATGATTAACGGTGAGTGTGAATGTGTGTGTGTGTGGTGATACATAATTGACAGTGTGAGTGTACATAGAAATAATGAAATGGTGACGTGTACTTAGCTCTGTGAAGACCTGTTTGCGCCTCTCAACTAATTGAAGCAAGAATGCCCCCTGCCATCGAGCAACCTTTACCAACACTAAAAGAAGAATAGAGGATGGGCGAAGTATGGAGATACGGCGACTGACCGGCGGAAAACACGAAGATTCGTAGTAGCCACCAGTTTTTGAGTCCTCATGTCAAGAATGGAAACAGTCCATGGCAGGACAGCACGGAACTCAGTTGTACGATCAAGACAGGAGAACGAAAGGAAAAGTTGAAACGATTAAGAATAAAGAGACTGCTGTGGAAACTGTTTTGGAAACAATCTAATACATTCCTCAGTGCTAACCCGACGAATGTGAATCGAGCTACTGGGAACGTCCGACGAACGACACCAATGAAGGTAAGAATATTGTTGTTTTGTTGGGATGCCAAATTAGTATGTGGATAGGGCGTTCTGCTGAAGGACAGGTGTAGGAGACAATGGGTTGCTTTCCTGGGGGCTGGTGATTGAGGAATATTGTAAGCTGTCCTGGATGACGCCAGTAGAGTGAAATGAGAGACAAATCCCTCCTATTATCTGTCTCATGCTGGAAGGCAACGATGTAGCAGACGTAGCGTGAGACCTGATTAGCAGGTAAAAGTCCCAATAGAAATAATTATGGAGGACGGGTGGGAAACCCTGTCATATTGTGGTATTTGTCCAAGGAAGAGATTTGGGAAATGAATGGTTGTCCAGGGCTATTGGTGTCAATATGCTGCTGGACAATACAGTAAACTGGAAACTGCTGTAACATTCATTGGAAGAACTGGACCCTCTTCTATGTGCAGCAATGACATTGAATGCCAGGGATGGGTTCACTTTATTATCTAGTCTTGGTGGGGCACTGCAACTGCGTGGAGGGAGCTTGTAGGGACTTTAAAGCTAAGAATAGTTATTGGAATGGGTTTTGGGCCGTAAAACAGAGAAGTCCCATGTATAATATATGAGTTCTAGGGAACAGTAATAAGGTCAGAACGCGGAAGATATTGAAAATCCCGTGACACTAGGTGACTACGGACAGTAATAGGTTTAGAAGAACCACAGAAACAAGACAGAGGGTAAAGATAAAGGAGAGTCCTATCAATTGATCTAATGCAAATAGCCGTTAGTGCACGGAATAAGAATGGACGAGTTAGATTAGTTGCTAGTGCAGGTACATTGAAGTATTTGCCTTCACTGATACTGGAATTAATTCAAAATAGACTGTACATGCCTGCGGACTGTCACATTCAGGTTTTTAAAATGTTCCAAGTAGATAGAAGTCTCGGGCAGATGGGTGGGTAGGCCTGTATGTCCGAGATCGCTTGAACTGATGCATAAAAATTGGTATTAAGTATTGAAGTAACACATATCGAGTCTGTTTGGATAGAATTTTTCAGAGGGGGCATGAAAACTGATTCTTAGGCGAGATATACTGTCCCCCCCAAACTTAGATAGGGACCAAGCGAGGACTACTATGGATGAAATTGTTAAGGCCACAAGGCACGAAAATGTAGTATTCTAGGAGACTTTAACTTTAGTCTTAATGATTGAATTTCTTGACTGGAAATTAGAATCATAAAAAACGACTTCCTAAGAAGTATTACAGGATGGTTTTTTCACAACGAGGCACGCTGACACGCTGGCAAAGTGAAGGCCAGTGATGGCGTCAGGTCATCAAATAGGAAAGTAAAGTGGCAGTCAGGGACGGCTTTGAGATTAATGCCCGTCACCTGGATCTTCAACAAGCGACCTCTTTTCTCCACTATTTTTTGTAGGTGAACGTAATCCAGAACTCAAACAAATCCAGTACAGATGTTCCAAGTGTCATTTCACCCATATTTTTAGTATGGTTATATACTCTACTTAGAAAAATAAAGTTCAAGTACTCTTACACAAATAACCAGCACATAGAGAGAGGGCGCTAATGACGGACGCTTCATCGTGACTATGTCCATGTACACGGTCGAACCGGAATTGTCATCGAGTAAAAGCTTGTCTCTGCTATGTGCGGTTATTTCTGTGTTGTTCCAATTACGGAATTGTGCCTATTTTCCTCCTTTAACGTACTGTGCAGTCACAACCATCCCAAACCAGAAAATGGTGCATACGCCAGTGCTAATGTTGTTTTGGCTGTTGTGTTCTGATTGTGATGAAATTTATTGGTGTTTATTAATGGCTGAATCATTAAATTCACGTGTATATCTGCATAAAAGAAATTATACATAAAAAAGAAAAATCAACCTCTTTGGGGGCAAAATGATTTTCTGGTCCCCTTTTTCTGTAATCCAAACAGACTATGTGAAGGAAAGTGCTGTGGTTGATGAAACTGAACTAACAATGTCCACATTCCTCTTCAAAATATTCGGCGCTGCTGTGCCTATAACTTTTCGGTCAGAAAGAACCCAGTCAAACGTTTCATTTAGTTCTATCGCGATAAAAGAAAACGTTTTTTTGGTCTAGTTTTATAGGCTGTGCCATCAAGAAATAGAAATGGGCGTGGGAGTGTTTGAGGTTGGACCCCTGCCTATTAATACATTCTTTGGAGTGCCTTTTTCATAGTAGCAGAGTCCCTTATATTGAAACCCTCCTTATAGCCCACATGGCTTCCCAGACCTATCTAAACATCGAATGGGCTGTACCCACCCCTTTTCAGAACTCCTTAAGTTCATCATTTATGTAATTACTAACCTCTTTACAATTCACTTGTCTATTGTGTCAAGAGTTATAATGGATTTAATTGTAAATGGTAGAGTAAAAAGTAATCAGTGGAATTATTTGTTGTGAGCATCACAAGATAACTTGCTGTCTACAATCAACACACAGCACACTCTAACTATAAAAGGCTTCAGAGAAACAAACTGTTATCAAAAAGTATTAATGATATTAATATTATTTACAGCAAATATTCAGTCACAAAAATGGGTAAGCCTTGTTATCTCAACTCTCATGGAGAAGTCCACACTAACAGACCCTAACAAGTCCACCATCATGGCAGAAGTCACACTAACAAGACCCTAACAAGTCCACCAACATGCAGAAGTCACACTAACAAGACCCTAACAAGTCCACATCATGGCAGAACACCACTAACAAGAACCCTAACAAGTCCACCATCATGGCAGAAGTCACACTAACAGACCCTAACGAAGTCCACCATCATCAGAATCACACTACCAAGACCTAACAATCCACCATCGAGAATGCTATGGTTAAACCTAACATATTCAAAACAATTTGACATAAATCTATGCTACCATCACTAACACTCTACATCTACCATCACTTTAACACACTACATCTACCATCACTACACTCTACATCTACCATCACAACACTCTACTCTACCATCACTACACCTACATCTAACCACACTACCACTCTACATCTACCATCACTCCACTCTACATCTACATCACTACACCTACATCTACCATCACACACTCTAACTCAACATCTACCATCACTTACAACTCTACATCTACCAATCTAATACACTCTACATTCTTACCATCACTACCTCTAACATTCTACACTCACTACATTATACATCTACCATATACTACTACACTATACATCTATCCATTACTACACTAATACATCTACCAAAACTGCAATATACATCTATCAGCTCACGCTAACATACACCATCACGGTACACCATACATCTATAACACTTCAAATAGCATCAAACCTCCACTACACAACATCTAACACCACTTAACTAAACATGTAAACCATCACTATGCTATACATCTCTCATCACAGTCACTTATACAACAACCATAAACACACTATACATCTACCACCACTACACTCCACATCCACCATCACAACACTACCAAACTACTATCACACTCTATATAACTTACCACCACAAACTGTACACCACCACCACCCACTACACTATACTGCCTACCGACCCACCACAGCTACACTGTACTCCCTACCACCACCACTACACGTACTCCTACCACCACCACTACACGTACTCCCTACAAACCACGGCACTACAACTGTTCTTCTACAACCACTAAACTTTCACAACAATAATTACTAACACTATATTTCTGTCATCACTACACTAAACATCTACCACAACCACAATATATAACTACCACCACAACCTATACATCTTACCTCAGCCGTGACTACAGAGTGTCTGTATACATCTACTATCATCTACTCTAAATATCTATCCGTGCACTGCAACTACAACATGTCAAACACTATTGGTGTAAACATAATACCATCACTTAGATTCACTGTATATCTAGAACACCTACCCTATACATTTAGGACCACTACACAACAGATCTATCACCTCTTCTATACACCACACTATACCACCACTACACTATACATCTACTCCTCTACACTATACATCACAGCACTATCACATAACATCTGCCTCAATGCATTAGCATCTGCCAACACTACAGTATACATCTACTAATCAATACTCTATAAATCTACCATCACTACACTATAAACATCTACCATCACATCAATATACATCTATCACTAATACACTTTACATCTTCCATCACTTCACTATACTACTCAATACTACACTATACATCTACCATCACTATACTAAAACATCTAACAATCATAACACTATACAATCTACATCTTTACATAAACATGATGCCATCCGCTACGACTGTACATCTATGACTTACACTATAAATATACACAACACTTATACATCTACCACCAATACCCATACATCTACGCATCATTTTGCTATACCATCTACCAACAATTACATAGTACATCTACCATCACTACACTAAACATCTACCATCATTGCTTGTACATCTACCATCACTACACTATACATTTACATCACTATCACTATACATCTTCCATAACAACACGATAACATTTTCCATCACTACAAATGTTCATCATCACTATACAAGAGTTATCGTCACTCGAATTATTATAACTGTACGAATGAATACGGCAGAGAAAACCCATCCAGAATAAATGAATATACAAGGGAAATCAGTCCTGATCAATGGAATATGACAGGAAATTAATGTCCAAAAACTAACAAAAAAGGCACAATACCGTGACAGGAACGAACACAAACAATCCCGCCACATAAAAGAGAGAAGCCTTACGACGACGTTTATCGAGTCCGACTTGGACTCATTGCAAACTCACATACTAACCAAAAGGTGGGGCAAGAACGGCCTATATATAGCAGGAAGAGGTGTGGTAGAAGTAGAGTAGTAGTAGTAGTAGTAGTAGTAGTAGTATCAAGAATTGATATAATACCGACAAGATGAAATTAAGACATGCACAACACACGGCATCCCCATCGTAGACGTTTTTCCGCCATCCAGCGCAACCACTGGATGTCGAACGTCCACAACAAAGACAACCAGACGCCTGTCACATGTCCTTATTATCATAAGTAGTTGTAGTAGTAGTAGAAGAAAAAGGTAGTGAGTAGTGTATTGTAGAAATGGAAATAAGTGTTTGGAGGCTTGCCGACACTAACAATGCTCCTTTTCTGTCACGTCAGAGATTATAGCCATTCCTATTGACAGTCTTCTGCTAAACTGTCTTCCCTACTTCCAAATCGAACAGTCGCGCGTCTATTGAATCCCTCTCTAATACACAACTTTCGCTTTATGAATCCTAGCCCTGGCTTCGTCTCTAGATGCCTTCCTCTCACCACTACATTGTAAAATGCTCCAACTGGTTGTCCAGGGAATTGGTGTAATTGCTGGCTGGAAAAATACTGTAAGGAAAATGCGGTAACATTCATTGAGAACTGGGACCTCTTCTATGGCAGAAATGACATGTATGCCAGGGATGGGGTTCACTTATCAGGTCTGGGGTGGGGGCACTGGCAACTGCAGTGGAGGGAGCTGTTAGGACTTTAAACTAAGAATAGTTAGTGGTATGGGTTTTGGCAGGAAAACAGTGAAGTCCAGTGTAGAATATTTATGAGTTCTAGGGGAACTAGTAATAAGCAGAACGAGGTTGATATTGAAAAGCCCAGTGGGACACTAGGTGTTAAGGACAGTAATAGGTTTAGTAGAAAAACAGAAGAAATAGCTGGAAGGGTAAAGAGAAAGGAGAGTCTTTTCAATGATTATGCTAATAGCCGTTGGCTAGGGAATAAGATGGACGAGTTGAGATTAGTTGCTAGTGGCAGGTAACATTGATGTATTTGCCTTAACTGCAGAAGTGGTTTAATCAAATGTTCGGGACATCCTGCGGAATTGTCACATTCTGGGTTTTAATTTGTTCCATGTAGATAGAAGTATCTGGGAAGGGGGTGTGGGTGGCATGGTTATGTCCGTGATCGCTTGAACTGTTGCATAAAAATGGGTATTAAGTTTGAAAGTAACACATATTAGAGTCTGTTTGGAGAGAATTTTCAGAGGGCATGAAAACTGATCTTAGGCGAGATTTTACTGTCCCCCCAAAAGTAGATAGGGACCAAAGCGAAGACTACTATGGGAGGGAAATTGTTAAGGCCACAAGGCACGACGACTAATGTAGTAATTCTAGGGGACCTTTAAACTTGTCTTATTGATTGGAAATTTCTTGACTGGGAATTTAGAAATCATACGGGATTCTAGAGATGTATTTCAGGATTGTTTTTTGAAGCAGTTTGTGACAGAACCTACAAGGGGAAATACCTGCTTGACTTAGTTTCTGGCAAACAATGAATCCCTTGTTAATAATAAGAAATTTCAGAGGAATGGGTGTGCTAGCGACAACAAATCAATTACATTTAGGATTGAATGGAAGATGATAGAAAGGGATAACTCGTTAAACAGTCCCAGATTTTCGCTTTGCAGATTACCGATGGGCTTAAGAGAACACTTATCATCTGTTGGACTGGGGCTTGGTAACGAAGAGAGCTATCAATATGACAGTTTTCTGAACACTATACATGCTGCTCAAAGAACGTTTATACCGTATAAGATATTTAGATCAAAATAGAAATGACCCAATAGAATGAATAATAGGCTGAAATATCTACTAGGATTTAATTTTTTTTAATATTATGGCATAAGAAAGAAATTTATAGGCGTATCAAAAAGAGGTGAGGGTCATCTTATGAATCAGTATATTGAACAATTATTTTCAAGTAGAGGAATTAAAAAGGGATAAGAAAAGCTAAAAAGGGTAATATTGGAAATTAAAGTTGCTAGGGATTCTAAAACTAACCCAAAAGTTTTTTCCAGGTCTTTAGAACAAAAGTTAGAGATAAGGTAGGTCCCTTAAAAAATATACTATGGGCATCTTACTGACCAAAGAGAATGAAATGTGCTCGATTTCTAAATATTTTTTTCTCTCAGTTTTTACACAGGAAGACACTAACAATATTCCATTGGATGAGTGTGTGGTGTGTGTGTGTGGTGTGTGAGTGTGTGTTGTGTGGTGTGTGTGTGTGTGTGTGTGTGTGTGTGTGTGTGTGTGTGTTGTGTGTGTGTGTATGTGTGTGTGTTGTACCTCACTAGTTGAGGTTGCAGTGTTACCAGAAGACGTGTTGGCCGCGTAGACGTATTGGGCCCGGAGACGTGTTGGACAGAGACGTGACGGCCAGTAGAATGGGCTGTTGACCAGAGACGAGTTGGCCAGGCGACTTAACGACCAGAGAGCAGTCGACCAGGATACTGTGTCCGGCCAGGATACGTGTCGTAGCACAGGAGACTGTTGGCCAGATCTGCAGGCCAGGAGACGTTTCGGCCATGAGACTGTTGGCCAGAATACGTGCTGGCCAGGAGAACGTGTCCGGCCAAAGACGGGTCGGCCAGAGACTATCAGCCAGGAGACGTGTCGGCCAGAGCGTTGTCGGCCAGGAGACGTTCGTCCAGTGAGACGTAGTCGGCCAGGAGACGTGTCGGCCAGGAGACGTGTCGCAGAAACGTTGTCGGCCAGAAGAGGTGGTCCGGCCAGGAGACGGGTCGACCAGGAGACTTTTCGTGCAGGAGACATGTCCGGCCAGGATACGTGTCGGGCAGAAGACGTGTCGGCCCAGGATACGTGTTCGGCCAGAAACGTCGGCCAGAGACGTGTCGACACCAGGAACTTGTCGGCCAGGAGACGGTTCGTCCAGGAGACGTGTCGGCCAGAAGACGTGTCGGCCCAGAAGACGTGTCCGGCCAGGAGACGTGTCGACCTGGAGACGTGTCGCCCAGGAGACTGTAGCCAGAAGAGTGTCGCCAGGAGGACGGGTGTCAGCCATAAAGACGGTGTCGCCAGGAGAACGTGTCAGCCAGAAGACGTGTCTGGCCAGGAGACGTGCAGCCAGAGACGTTTCGCCAGGAGACGTGTCGACCAGGAGACGTGTCGACCAGGATGACCCTGTCCAGCAAGAGACTGTCGGCCAGGAGACGGTGTTGGAGAGGAGACGTTCTGCCAGGAGTCCGTGTTGGCAGTGAGACGCGTTTACACAGAATTCGTGTTGGCCAAGAGACGTGTTGGCCAGGAACGTGTCAGCCAGGAGACGTGTTGGCCAGGATCGTGTCGGCCAAGAGACGTGTTGGCCAGGAGACCGTACAGCCAGGAGAACGTATGGCCATGAGACGTGTTGGCCAGGAACGTGTCAGCCAGGAGACGTCCTTGGCCCAGTAACGTCTTGGCCAGAGACTCCTTTGGCCAGGAGACGTCCTTGACCAGGAGACGTATCTGCGCAGGAGACGTAGTCGCCAGAAGAACGTGTCGGCAAGAGATTTGTCGGCCAGAGACGTGGTCGGCCCAGAACGTGTCGGCCATGGAGACGTATCGTCCATGGAGACCGTGTCCGGCCAGGAACGTTTTTGGGAAGATACGTGCTGGCCAGGAGACGTTTGGCCGGAGGCGTGTTTACCAGAAGACGTGTGGCCCCGGAGACGTATTGGGCCAGAGACGTGTTTGCCAGGAGACGTGTCTGCCAGGGACTTGTTGACCAGGAGACTGTTGGCCAGAGAGACGTATCCGACGCAGAGAGACGATCCGACCAGAATATACGTGTCGGCACAGGAGACGTGTCGTCCAGGAGACGTGTTGGCCAGGAATCGGTGCTGGCCAGGAGACGTTTTCGGCTCAGGAGAAGTGGTTGGCCAGAAGGAACGTGCTGGCCAGGAGACTTGTCGGCCAGAAGACGGGTCGCCCAGAAGACGATCAGCCAGGAGACGTGTCGGCCAGGAGGCTGTCCGGCCAGGAGACGTGTCGTCCCAGAACGTGTCGGCCAGGAACGTGTCGGCCATGAGACGTGTCGCCAGAAGACTGTCGCCAAAGAGTGTGTTCGGCCAGAGTCGTGTCGACCAGGATACGTTCGGCCAGAGACATGTCGGCCAGGAGACATTCGGGCAGAAGACTTCGGCCCGGAGACGTTCGTCCAAAGACGAGTCGGCCAGGAGAATTGTCGACCAGGAGGACGTGTCCGGCCAGGAACGTGTCGGCCAGGAGACGTGGTCGGCCAGAAGAGACGTGTCGCCAGAAGAACGTTTCGGCAGGAGACGTGTCGATCAGGAGACGTGTCGACCAGGAGACGGTGTCTAGCCAAAGACTAGCGGCCAGGAGACGAGTCAGCCAGAAGACTGTCGGCCAGGAGGACGTGTCAGCCAGAAAGACGTGTCGGCCAGGAGACGTGTCAGCCAAAGAACGTGGCCGCCAGGAGACGTGTCGACCAGGAGACGTGTCGACCAGGAGTCCCGGTCAGCCAAGACGTGTCGCCAGGAGGCGTGTCAGCCAGAAGACCTTTCGGCCAGGAGACGTGTCGACCAGGAGACTTGTCGTCCAGGAGAACTTGTCGACCGTTTCTGTAAGATGCTCTGGACAAAATTTTTTGTCACTAAATCATGTTATCTTGATTATTAATTTGTGAAGAGTTTTTGTGTTTATGTTTGTGATGGTCAATGATTTTTGTGTCACTAAAGATTTTTACTCGTTATTGAGAAGTCTTTTAAATACTGTAACATGTATTTATGAAAGATAGTCATAATTAAGCTTTTAATCTGTATTTAATTGATTTTTACCATAATGATCTAACACAGTTTCGGAAGTAATTCTTAATACTAAAGTAATTATTGAATGTATAAACAATAATAATGACTTTCACAGTTGGAAGAATACTTCAGAAACTACCGTGTACTACTGACGTCGAAGTGACTTGAGTCCTGACTGGAAAGGAAACCTATAAAACTACCGTAACGTACTGAACTATAGTGATTGATCCTGCTGGAAGGAAACCTATAAAAACTACCGAAACTACTAACTATAGTGACTTGAGTCCTGCTGGAAGGAAACCAATAAAACTACCCGTAACTACTGAACTATAGAGACTTGAGTCCCTGCTGGAAGGAAACCTATAAAACTACCGTAACTACTGACTATATTGATTGAGTCCCTGCTGGAAGGAAACCTAGTAAAACTACGGTAACTACTTGAACTATAAGTGACTTGATTCCTGCAGAAGGAACCTATAAAACAACCGTAACTACTGGAACTAAAGTGGAATTGAGTCCTAGCTGGAAGGAAACCTATAAAACTACCGTAACTACAGAACTAAGTGACTTGAGTCCTGCTGGAAGGAAAGACCTATAAAACATACCGTAACTTACTGAACTAATAGTGACTTGAGTCCTGCTGGAAGGAACCTATAAACTACGTAACACCTGAACTATAGTGACTTGAGTCCCTGCTGGCAGAAACCTTTAAAACTAACCGTAACTAACTGAACTATATGTCTTGAGTCCTCTTGGAAGGAAACCTATAAACTACCGTAACTACTGATCTATAGTGATTTGAGTCCTGCTTGGAAGGAAACCTATAAACTTACCGTAACTACAGAACTATAGTGAACCTTGATGTCCTGCTGGAAGAAACCAATAAAACTACGTAACTACTGAACTATAGTGACTTGAGTCCTGCTGTAAGTAAACCAATAAAACGACCGTACTACTGAACTAATAGTGACTTGAGTCCTGCTGGAAGGAAACCTATAAAACTACCGTAACTACTGAACTATAGTGACTTGAGTCCGCTGTTAAGGAAACCTATAAAACTACCGTAACTACATGAACTATAGTGACTTGATTCCTGCTGGAAGGAAACCAATAAAACTACCGTAACTACTGAACTATAGTGATTGAGTCCTGCTGGAAGGAAACCTATAAAACTACCGTAACTACTGAACTATATTGACTTGAGTCCTGCTGGAATGAAACCTATAATAAACTACCGTAACTACTGAACTATAGAGAACTTGATTCCTGCTGAAGGAAACCTATAAAACTACCGTAACTACTTGAAACTATAGTGACTTGAGTCCTGCTGGAAGGGAAACCTATAAAACTACCGTAACTACTGAACCAATATGACTTGATATCCTGCTGAAGAAACCTATAACACCTACCGTAACTCTACTGAAAACTATAGTATAGCTTGATTCCTGCTGGAAGGAAACCTATAAAACTACCGTAACTACTGAACTATAGTGATTTTGAGTCCCTGCTGGAAGGAAACCAATAAAACTACCGAAACTACTGAACTATAGTGACTTGAGTCCCTGCGGGAAGTGAAACCAATAAAACTAACTACCGAAACTACTTGAACGTCTAGTGACCTTGAGTCCTGCTTGGGGAAGGAAACCTATAAAACTACCCATGGCTACTGAACCAAAGTGACCTTGAACCTTTGGTTAGAAGGATACATGAAGACAGTTGCAGCTACACTGTTGGGCAGCAATTGTACACAAGTTACGTCTGTCATAATAGGTTGTAGCATTCTCTGTATTTTTTTTCGCTTGTAGACAAGACAAGAATAACATAAAAAATTAATTTCATATCTTTACACAAGTCTAATACTTTGGTAGCAGTCCTGTGCTATAAACAGATCAAAGCCGTACACAGTTGTTAGACAGAATTGTAAAATATATTTATGAAAAACACTGAACAATTTAACATTTAAAGGAAATGCGTTTCGCAAGAACAAGACTTCAAGTACTAGGTTCAAATGTGTATTAGAGAAAAGAAATCATATGAAAAAAAAATCATACTGAGGCAGTAACAATGAGGAGGAAACTGGCCAGGTTTGAAGGAATGGCTATCCGAATTGTTTTGGTTGTGAGAACGAGACTATAAGATGGCGAGTTTATTACACTGAGACTATCATGTGATGGTCGACGTTATTACCTGAGAGTTACTGATTTTTGAATGTTGTATTGTGGAATAGGTTATTTGGATAAATAATCTTAATTTGAGAGAAGTACAGATAAGAAAATGATTCGGAAAGATGTAATATGAATGTGTTGGGAATGTGAGTGATGCAAGAGACATGAATGTTTAGTGTGGGAGACACTGTTGTTGTAAGACGTGCAGTGGAAAAGTTTGAAGTGTTTGGTGGATATAACAGAGTAGAACCTTTAGCTTACCTTAAGGATACAAGACACATATCAATATATAAGAACGGTAAAGACATACACAAAATCGGTACAGCACAATGCAATAACAATACGTTGGAAAGAACATCTGAGTACAGTTACAGATAAAAGTGACTTTCATTCAACCACAGTTTGTCAGCACCATCACCAGAACCATTATACAACAAGAACACTACACTGACTTACAGTGCTCCTTTTTTCTTAGTATTTTTGACGACACTACTACTACTACTACACTACTACAATTACTACTACTTACTAACTACTACTACTACCGACCTCCACTTCTAACCTTTATTGATTCCGTCATTGTCCTGCTGGCGCTATATATACTCCCTCCTTCTCTCATTTTCTGTTAGTGTGGACTTTGTAAATGGTCCAAGCTCAGACCGAAACGTCGTCGTAACTCTTCTCTTCTATGTTGCAAGTTTTATTTGTGTGATTACAATAGATTACACTAACACAAAAGCAAGTACAGTAACAATGTAAGACAGCACAGTAAACATGGTAAGATCAGCACAGTACACATAAAACATACAATAACATAAAACAGTACAGTACGCATTAAACATTATAGAGGAAACATGAAATAGTGTAGTAACATATAAAACAGTATAGCAACACAAAAAACAGTACAATTTGTCACATAAAACAGTATGAGCAAATATAACCCAGAAAGTGAACATAAAACGGTACAGTTGAGAGAATAAAACTGGATAGTCGGACACTAAAACATATATTATTACGATGTTGTCCATAGGATTTCTACAGTATCTTATGACAATAGTCTCGGGATCTTCAATATGTAAATACACATGGGAAATTCGTAATAAAGAAAATTATATATACTGATATAATTCAATTGATTGTAGCGATCAATTTTAGTATTACGGAGAAGAAAAAAAACATAAAATATCTCTTTAATATAACGTATATTATTTTATGGTCCTAAAGGTTATTTAATGTTACTTTACTTAATCCAATTAGATGTAACGTTTTAAACAGACTAATATCATATATTGTTACAATTGCCGCCATCTTGGCTGAATGGATAAATTGGAAAAAATACAGTCAATTTCCTGAGACATCTGAGTTTCAAACACTTAAGCAACACAGGGAGAGCTTCTAGTGGAAGATGTCACAAGTAGTCGCGTCTGTGGACACAAATGAATAATGGTATATCCAGGTAGTATCTTAATCAAAAGTAATTGTCAGGAAAGGAAGAACCTCGAGACTGAGAAGAAGTGTTGTACTGCCTCCTCTACTCCACTACACCTCAGACGTAAACTCACGTCAGGCGAGTAGTAACACTCACCTCTGACGTAACTCCCGCCAGGCGAGTAGTAAACACTCACCTCTGACGTAAAACTCACGTTCAGGCTAGTAGTAACACTCACCTCTGACGTAAAACTCACGGTAGGCGAGTATTAACACTCACCCTCTGACGAAACTCCACTTCAATGCGAGTAGTAAACACTCACCTCTGTACGTAAGAACTCCCCTACGCCAGTCTGAGTAGTAACACCTCACCTCTGACGATAAACTCATCGTCAGGCGAGTAGTAACCAAGGTGAGGTCATAATCAGGATCAAAAATAATATAAATTCATAAAATTAAAAATAGAAAAATAAATAATATGTAACATTATAAACTGAATTTTCGTCTTGTAGCTAATAACGACCGATAATCGAAATTGTTAATATTTAGATAAATGAACAAAATTGCAAGACAATTTAGAGAAAAACCCTAGTCAGGTAACAATTGTATAACACTAAAACAGTCATTGAGAATAAAACAGCATAAAACACATAAGAACACATATATAACATATAACAATACGACAGCACAGAAATACAGTATAAATAAATAAAAAAAAAAAATGGTGCCAACATACAAGACCATACAGTACAATAACACAGAAGACCAGTACAGTACAATAAACACAGAAGATCAGCACAGTACAATAAACACATAAGACCAACAGTACAATAACACACAGAAGAACCATACAGGTACAATAACACAGAAGATCAGTACAGTAACAATAAACACAGAATGACCAGTACAGTACAATAAACACAGAAACCAGTACAGTACAAAAACACAGAAGACCAGTACATTACAATAACACAGAAGACCAGTACAGTACAATAACACGAAGACCAGTACAGTACAATAACACAGAAGACCATACATGTAACAATAGTCACAGAAGACCAGTACATTACAATAACACAGAGACAAGTAACAGTAGCAATAACACAGAAGACCAGTACAGTACAATAACACAGAAGACCAGTACAGTACAATAACACAGAAGACCAGTACAGTACAATAACACAGAAGACCAGTACAGTACAATAACACAGAAGACAAGTACAGTACAATACAGACAGAGACCAGTACAGTACAATAACACAGAAGACCAAACATTAACACAAAGGAACAAGTACAGTACAATACACAGAAAACCAGTACAGAACAATTAACACAGAAAGACCATACAGTGACTATAACACAGAAGACCAGTACAGTAACACAGAAGACCTAGTACAGTCAATAACACATGAAGACCAGAAACAGTAAACAATAACACATATGACCAGTACAGTTCCATAACACAGAAGACCAGTACAGTACAATAACCAGAAGACCAGTACAGTACAATAACACAAAGACCTTAGAACAGTACAATAACCAGAAGACCAGTACAGTACAAGTATCCACAGAAGACCAGTACAGTAACACAGAAAAGACCAGTAACAGTACAATTAACACAGAAGACCAGAACAGTACATAACACAGTAATAACCAGTACAGAACAATAACACCTAAGACCAGAACAGAACAATAACACAGAAACCATACAGTACAATAACACAGAAGAACAAGTACATAACACAGAAGACGCAGAACAGTACAATAACACAGAAGACCATGACAGCCCGATACAATAACACAGAAGACCAAACAGTAACAATAACACAGAAGACCCAGTACAGTACAATAACACAGAAGACCAGTACAGTACAATAAAAAAAAAATGTCAAAAAAAGGGTGTAAAAAACAAGGGAAAATTTTTAAAAAAAAAGGGGGAAAAAAAAAAGGGGAAAAAGTTAATAAAAAAATAATAAAAAAAAAAATTTTTTAAATTTTAAAAAAAAATAATAAATCACAAAAAGTAGGGAAAAAAAAGGACCTAAATACTAAAAGGGTCTAAAAAAAAAGAAAATTTTACTAAAAGGAAAATTTTTGTAAAAAAAAAAAGGGGTAAAAAAAAAAGAAATGTACTAAAAACCCAAAAAACCAAAGAAGTACAGTAAAAAAAGAAAAGGGGGGGGGAAAATTTTTTTTAAAAAAAAATTTTTTTTTAAAAAAAAAACCCTAATACAAAAAAAAACATAAAATAAAAAATTTCCAGCCCCCAAAAAAAAAAGGCCTAAATAAATAACCGAAGGTAATAAATAAAAAAGGGGAAAAAAAAAAAAAAATAAATAAAAAAAAAAAAAATAAGTAAAAAAGACCGTCGTAAATTTTAAAACAAAAACCAGGTACTTTCCGGGAAAAGTACAGCAATCACAAAAAAAGGAAAAAAAAAGAAAATACAGTACTAAACCCAAAAAAAAATACAAAAAAGAAGAGACATAAAAACCGAAACCCCCCGGGTTTTTAAAAAAAAAACCAAAAAAAAATAACACAAAACCCGACGTAAAAAAACCCGAAGCCAGTAAAAAAAATAACAAAAACCCGACGTAAAAATAAACAAAAAAACCCGGACAGTAAATTAAAAAACCGAAAAAAAAAAAAACCCGAAAAAACCCTTTAAAAAAAAAAAAGGGAAAAAGAAAAAATTTTGTTAAATAACCCCAAAAAACCAACAGTCAAAAAAGAATAGGGGTAACAAAACCCTACCCTTAAAACCCCGAGGAGTAAGTAAGTAAAAGATTTTAGTAAGTAAAAGAAACTGACACGTAACCAAAGCCAAAAAAAAAACACCGAAGAATACTAAGTAAACAGAAGTAAATTCAAACAAGAAAAATATAATAAAAAAAAGAATAAAGAAAAAGAAAAAATAAGAAATAAAACAATCCGTCGTACAATAAACAGATTACCCGAAAGTTAAAAAAAAGAAAAAAAAAATTAAAAAAGGGAATAAGAAATAAAAGAAGCCCCTTCGACAATTTAAAGAAAAACCCTAAAAAATAAAAGAAAAATAATAAAAACCAAAAACCC
>NC_069454.1:1068370-1096918 GCF_026875155.1 Cherax quadricarinatus | reverse complement strand
TCAAACCCTGCTGTGAAGCGAGAGAAATGTTTGTAAAAAATTTCCCCAATCTGCGAATTAGTGAATTAAGTTACACGCACACCACACCACACACACAAAACACACACACACACACACACTTTGCTGTGATAACTTTTATATCCTTTTACTCATAACGAATTAATTGCTTACCATATTGTAATTATTTTGTCACTACCTACACACTACTACTACTACCACAAAGTGAACATCAAAATGGTACCTCACTAGTATTGCACCTCACTCTGAGCCTTTATATACCCTCTGTGTCCATGTATTGTTTGTAATGGCTTGAAAAAGGGCTCCTGGAGAGAAAAAACTTGCCACAATAAATGTCACATTAGTTGCACTTGTGTCCTTTTACTTTACATATTGTCGGTAATTCTACCAACTTTATTACCTCTATTCTCCTACGTTTAGATGATGGAATAATCAGGGTGTCCATAAGCCAAGATTCATTGGTATTCAAAGATACCTTTTATCATCAAGGCTGACAAGCCTCTTATTAATTCTTACTGTACATATTTCACCTTTTACGTTACTTATAGACTTACCCCGTGAATAATTCCCTATCTACATTTGCTAAAACATTCTTGAAATCTTGAAATTAGTTAATAATGGCATAAAATGTGGCAGGATACCCTTGGCTCTACTGACAGTAGTTGATCTTCCATTTAATCTTTACAGAATACATTTAGCTTTCAGTGCTATCAACTCGCTAATATGATTATCACACATTTCAGATTTCAATAACCCCAGCTCACCTTTTCTACTATTATCATATAAGGATGAACAGGACTGAAATTTGAAAAATCCATATATCCTAACAAAGGTTCACTTTTTAACTCAGTGTACAAATCTTTACATTTTAAGCTAAAAATATACGAGTCGGTACCGGTATAAAGAAGTCTTACATCATCACCATAATGCTGTTTTAAAACTTTATCCCAAAAATGATACAATTTCTTTTTAGCAATCTCAAGAATTTGAAAACCGAGATAAAGTGCTTGTTTAACTTCCAATTTCGCTTTGTTGAATGTACAAATCACTCTGTCTTGATTCAAATGTGTGATATTTTTAAGAAAGGATTTTTAGCCGCTCTAACAAATGCTTTCTCATATTGATTAATCTATAAGAATCGCATACTTTGTAATATTCAACAGTGATTTCCCCCATATATGGCGTTATTTAGTTAATTTGAAAGCTTTTGACTTGATGGACATCGTGTGGCTGTTCTCTGTGCAATATTAGTTGTTATGAAAGGTTCTAAAAATTTTGACTGAGTATATTCATATATGGTATGAACCTTTTCCACCTCTAACCCACGTTCCAGTAATAACTGTAACAAATCTAGACTGATCAATCATTTTTCTGAGGTAAATGACTGGCCACTAATTTCGCATTAGATTTTGGGGATTTTCTACCTTCATTTTTCATTATAGATTAACAATAAGGAATAACATCTCTTGTGATATATTCATGTGTGAAAAATATCAAAGGAAGTTCATTCAGTACGTCTAGCTCCCTCGGGGGACACGGGCTTTGTATCACATTCTATCCAACATCCCTTTTAAACCTTCACATCAAACATTACTTAATCCACATCGAGGAAACAATCTTCTCCTCATTCGATAATTTCTTATACCATTTGTGGAAGAGCTTCAACCATTTCACTAGCATACAAAAAAATTAAAAAATCTGATATAAAATATGGGTGCCATTCCACTCTCAACATCAAAATTTGGATTAATTAAGGGTTTAAATCTGCTTTAGTATGTTTTTTTAAATTTGCACACGTAAACCCTCCTCTGAGATTCCTTTTAATCAAGTCATATAACTCATGGGAATATATCATATCAATTTTACATTAGTTTTCAGGAGGAATGTATCCCAACTAAATTGATGTAAACTTATATAATCTAACATCAGCTTATAATATCTTTGAGTGTTTTACGCCACTCCATGAAGACATCGGCTAACAATCCAACATCTGTCTTGAGATAAAACATCAAGTAATCTCCTAAAGTCTTACATTTACCCAAGTCAAACACTTTCAATGCATGATCATAATTTTTCCTGGCTAATAGCGCTATTTCTCAAAAATTAAAAAAATGTTTCTTTACTCGGTAATATTTGTTTCATCGAGTTTCTTTAAACTATCAATATAATCATAGCACAAAATTTTGTTTTCCTTTACATAATAAAGGTAAACATCCTGAGGCACATCTTTCAGAATAGTCTCTGTATATTTCAGTGATTTACCTGCCTTGATATGTTGATCTGCTAAAGTGGAAAGAGATCCATTCAATAAAGACCCGAGAATCTTGAAACCTAACCTTACCTATGTCTACTTTCAAGAATTTGAGTCCTTGTTTCGAAAAGAAGTTCATTTCATATTTATCAACCTGCAATTCTTTAAAATTATTCCTAAACATAACGACATGTTTTGAAAAAAAAAGTAATAATTTCTCACTCTTATCTTTACACTGCAAATTACAACGAGCACAATATGCACCAATATAATTATTGAATTTAAAGTTTTGGTCATGATGTTTATGTTTATCTTGGGCATTTTTGAAGGTGTTCTACATAATTCACAAGTGATCTGTGAATCATGTCGGGTCTTATCCTCCTCTGTCATATGGATTACATGATGCTCTCTTCTAAACTTTATTTTAGTCCATTCACCACTAACATTTAAATGAAATGATTAACAGCATCCTCCCCCTTATAACTCTTCATACACACTATTTCTCCTTTGCAAATCAAATATAATATAACAATAGGCAATGGCTTTATGACGAGACTCAATTTTACCTGCCGGGAGAGTGGTGTCTAATGCCATTCGAAATCAAATACACCGATATATTCGCACTGTTATTCCTTCCGAGGTGAATACGAGAATCTGATTGATTTTACATCCATCTTCGTGAATATTATAACTCTTCTGTGTATCAACTTCATCAAACAACTATGACAGCGCTTCTTTACACCTTTTTCTGACATTATCTTTCAACATATCCATCAAAATCTTTGATTAAAACCAAATGCTTTCATTCAACAATAACGCACACATAATGTCCTTATATTTCTTATTCCCTTTACGACACATAGCCACAAATGTCCCACCTTGATCCTTTCTTAATTGATAACCCTATAATTGACACTTTATTTTCCTTCTCTAAAATACCTAACTTATCATGGTAATGGGAAAAAATTTTCTATAGAAGATTTTGCATGATTAAGACATCCTTTCTTAGTATTAACTGCTCTGCGAAAATCCCCCCCATGACATGTTCTTTTTATGACATTGATAGGCGGCAAAAGCGTACACACAACCCATCATTTAATTCTCTGGATTAAATACATATTGGTTCCCTCGCAGTTTCTTGGAATATGCCACATAAAGATCCTACTTGTACTCTGGGAAATTTTACTTTAACGTATTCGATATGAAAGATTCGATTTGAAACTATGATCCAACCAGATCCTTCCTGATCTTGAACTCTGTCTCGTATCTTTCTAATATTTGTTCCCACCCTTTGATCAAATACTTCAGAGATTTCCTCTCACTTACTAACTCAAACGCTAAATTAATCACAAATTGTCCTTTTGATCTTCCCCCGATTGTTTTGACGTAATGTCTTATAACTAAAATCGGAGGGATTCTGGCGACTTTGCTAGGGGTGATCTATCATAATTCTCGCTTGATTATAAATAATCCCTTAAGCATGAAAATACATTCTTAACTCTCTTTATAAGTAAAGGGAAACGTTTTTCCTCCTGGTGCCTACCTCTAAAATTCGGTGATGGATATTTCGGTCTTCTTTCCCCTCCATTTGTGTGCGACATTCTGAGACACGTCATGTAGGTGTTGCCTCTCATCTCTTCATTAATGGGGGCAAAGTACCCACACCTCCCTGCACCCCCGCACGTGAGGTCCCAACCTCTCATCTTCATTCCCCATCCACCCCCAAAGTGTGGTCAAACTCCAGTTTTTTCAAACGTACCAGGTTATTTCCTGCGGGGAAAAAAAGTATATCCAATTTCATAACCCAAAAATATTTTTACGTATTAAGTTTTAAAATAAATGAACAAAATTTTCCCCTTCTCTTTTTTTTACATATCAATTTAAAGTTTTAATGATAGAACAAAAATCTTTTCTCGAGTGATAACACAATTTTTTCGTAAAATATTTTTCACAAAAAAAGTAAAAAAAAATCATAATTTGGAATACTGTTTCTACAGCCTTCTTCCATAATACATTATGCGACCCTCATTCTGTAATTCTAACAACCTCTCATCGCGATGTACTCCCTTCTTGATTTTTAAAATCGACGCCTTCTTATCGACAATCTCCTCTTCACAAAGCTTCCAAGCAAAATTTGCGTATTTCTTTTCTTTTCCCCCTGTTTAAGAATTTCACTTTTAAAGCACTTTTTCCCGTAAAAATTTCACTGTAGCCCAACAACAAAATTAAACCCCAAAAAATTTTTTCCGTTATATATTAAACTTGTTAAAATTTTTATCTGTTCACCCCCAATTCAAAATTTTTAAGTCAATTACCTTTCTCCATGATGTGTGGATTCACCGTTGGAAGATGAGGTCAGCCAGGCTTGACGGATGGAAACACAATCCTCGCTCTGAGAGACTCCTTGACCTTATATGGGTCACCCCAAAGTATTGCGTCATGATTTTTGTACACCCCTTCCCCCCTCCGACGACGCCATGAAATGCGGTTCACATCCAAGGTAGAAAATCACATAGTCATTACGTATCTCCTTACTGAACACCTGCATCAACACAGGTCAGACAGACGTCATGAAATGCTGTTCACACCCAAAGTAGAAAATCACACGGCCATTACGTATCTCCTTACCGAACATCCATGTCAGTCGGTACCATAAAGTAACCAATTTTGGTGAGGTAGTCCCGGCTCCGCAACAGCAGGTTGCTCTGTGTCTCCTCCCTCATTAACTTAGCTGATATATATCTTGAAAACCCATTAACACTTACAGTGTACAAGTCTCCTCTCTATGGTAAACATAATCTCTCTCGACAGTACAATGAACTAGACAACATACACATCTGCTGAGGTTGATATATTTCGTTATCCTTCAAGGATTATCATTGCCGGTTATTCGAATAGTGGCAAATCTTATTTCACATAAAAATTATTAAAGTTATACCATGAGAAATTTCATAACATTATAATATGCGGGGTGACATCACATCCCTTAGAACAAGATTCAGAGATATCTCATAAATTAACATTAAGTAAAGATATTATCGACCCACAGAATGTCATTGCATCACCTGATGAAAATACAATAATTATTGTTGATGATCTAATTTTAAAAGCTGGAAACAGTGAAATTATTCTCGAATGTTTTACTAAAGGTAGACATCATAATATAAGCATTATTCTGATTACTCAAAATATATTTCACGGAGGACGATATAGTCGTACCATGGCTTTAAACGCCACGCATTTTGCTTTATTTAAAATGAGGGATCTTGGACAAGTAGAGATTCTGGGGCGACAAGTTTTCGGTAAAAATAAAGAATTTGTAAATATATATAAATCTGCCATAAATCGATCACCCTTTGGTTATTTATTCATAGACCTTGCATTAAATACACCAGAAGCATTACAGTTGCGAACCAATGTGTTACGGCAGGATTCCTACAAAATTGTATACCAATGGAGCGAACAAAATTAATTGAAAAGGTTTATAGAGATCCTGGTTCTGCGGGATCATTCTCTGGTGTAAACAATTTATATACAGCTGTAAAAAAGATTGATCCGTCCATAACCTTGAAAGAGATCAGAAATTTCTTAAATTCAGAGAGATCTATGCTTTACATGTTCTTAAACCTAAGAAGGTTTCCTCATAGGAAAATAATTGCTCCCAAACCCAGAGTGATATTAACCTGCGATTTGGGTGATATGTCTAAATTATCCAGATATAATGATGGATATAATACATTCTGGTGTGTATCGATGTTTTTCAAGGTTTTTTTACAAGCAGTACTCATGAAAAAGAAAGACGGACCGAGCACTTTACATGCATTTACAAAACATATTGGAGAATGAAAAGGCGAAGAATATATCGAGATTATTTACAGATTAAGGTGGAGAGTTTCTAAATAAACAGGTACAGAATTATCTCCAGAGAAAGACATATAAAGTTATATCATGTATTTTCGAATGAAACTAAAGCTTCCATTGCAGAGAGAGGTTTGCAAACGTTGAAACGAAAATTTAAAACAAGTTATAACAAGTGCCAATACATTTAATTATTCAAAAGTGTAAATGAATTGGTAGATGCGTATAATTCAACTCACCACTGGGGATTGGGGGAAAAACCCCCATTGCAAGTCCATGTATTACGACATTGAATGATATAAGGAATCAGTTTCGCATAAATTATAAAAATGGAAGATCAAATAAGAAACGAATCAGTAAAAAATTGACGTTGGAGACCAAAAACAAGAGTGTCTCTTAGCAGATCATCCGCGTTTAAAGGAGGGTTTCGCACACAAAATACAGAGGAAATATTTAAAATATATAGAATTAATAATTCTCAACCTATAACAACATATCATTTGAAAGATTTGAAAGGTGAAAAGATTAAAGGAACATTTTATCGCGAAGAATTGACCCCAGTCATACCACCTCCAGAATATATTATCGACAGAGTATTGAAACGAAAAAAATTGGTGGAATTACGCATATTTGGTATCTTATAAAGGTTATGATTCCACTTTTAATTCTTGGGTCAAAGAAGGAGATTTGTTGAAGGTACAATGAAAAAATCATTATTAGAAAAATTTAAAGAATTAATTACATTACTTAATAGTCTCCCAAGCAATTAACGGAAGAGTTTATTACAACAGTTTAAGAAAACAAACATAAGTTGTATCAGTGAGATTTTCAAGAATTTGATCAAGAATAAAATACCATTAGGCCCTAAAATATTTAAAAAGTACAAGAATGAGATTAGTTCATTAGCTTGTAAGAAAATTGGTTTTCAGCGTAAAAAGAAATATTTGCTGTGTATCAGAGGTGGAAATCTTCTAAGTATTATATTACCTCTAGCAGTAGATATTATTTCAAGATTGTTTAATAAATCATGAAAGAATTTTATCTTGTACCGAGTTCAGTTATGAATCGGAAACCTCTCGAGATAGTAAAATCGGGAGGTGATGAGAATTTAGGAGGTGGTGGATGCTTGAAGCGTGGTGTTAAACGCAAGATTAAGCTCAGTCCCGTCAGGGAAGTCAACCCACCTGCTCTCACCTCGGTGAAACCTCAGAAAACCCCAGATTTGTCAAGATTCATGAACATAAGAGTGAGTGCGAGAAATATAGAATATGTGAAATCAATGTTGGTATTATTGCAAAGAAATCCTTTGGTGAGTTGGGATGAGAATGGTGACCTTCTTACCCCCATTACTGGACGTAATATTATTAAAATTTTAAATGTTTTTATCAGAAAACAATGTGAAATCGCAAGAAGAATCGATTCTGATTATTTAAACAGAATAAAAGCATTTATTAAATATAACAGGTATACATTTTGATTTTGTGAGGAATACAAAGTGAGAAGAAAATTATTACATAAAGGAGGGGGTTTGTATGGAGAGAGGAATCATCGTGGATAATATTAGGTGAGTATTTAACTCTGTGAGTAGTATAAAGTGGTCGATCTAGAAACACTGCCGGATAATGACCATGGAAAATGAGTTAATGAGGGGGTTGCTTTGACCTTAGGGGTGACAGGGTATGATTTTAAATATGTTTATCATCCCCCAAGGGGATAGAGAGTCTTATTCCTATGGCATTAATAAGTAGGTACATAAGTAGAACAAAGGATTCAGGTGTGCAGGTGGCAGATTCCAGGATAATGAGTGTGGAAAAGAATGTGATAATGGGGGGTCTGCATAACCTCAGGGCTGTCAGGGTACAAGTTTATATTTTAATCATCCCCCAAGGGGATAGAGAGACTTATTTCTGTGTAATTACTAAGTATAAGAAGGAAAGGTAATAAATCACTTCTGACTCCCAAACTCAATCCTCTGATAGAGGGGAGAGGCAGTACAAAGGATTCGGGTGACTGGGTACGACTTAAAAATTTGGGTAGGGTCTCTGATGGAGTGTTGCAGCCAGCCTGCTTCTTTGGAGGTCATCGGGTTGTGATTATCAGCCCTGCGCCCGCTTCTCGGCTACATCGGGGGAATCTGTGTGAAAAGGATAATAACCTAATTTTTCAAAGGGTGAAAAAAAAAAAGTCTCTCTTAGCAAATATATTTATTAGTTAACATTACATTGTTTTATTCCTCCTTTTCCCTCAGAACAGCTAGCTTCTAAGAGCATGAAATACGGCGTGGCGGAAGATCTACCTCTCTCGCGTCGTTTGCTTGACCCTGGGGAAAAAAAATTCTCTTACGGTTTTTCTCTTCCCCGCCAAAGATTGCAACTGTCTCTCATATCTATTTCCCTCTTCTTCTGTACTCCCTTCTTCAGTACTGCTATTAGCTTCTTCGTCTTCCTCCACTTTGTCATCTGTTTTATCTTTAAATAATTTAAATTTGTTTTCTCTGGCATCTGGATGACCATGGATACAGAGTGATAGGCATCTAAGTAAAAGCCTTATCATCAAATGAGCTAAGACCTCGTTTCCTAGTGCTGATAGGGGTATCTGACCTTTTAAATTTTAATTTGACTATATTGGAAGGGTATGTTTAGAACCGTCTTCCAGCACACTTCTAAAGTTATTTTGAGTTAATAATTGTTGTTCAGACTGAGGAACTCCTTTTGCAGCGATAGTGTTTTTTATTATCTGCTAGCAGGATGCTATACATTTTGGGGTTTAATGCAGACTATTTCTGAAATAAGGCGGTCCCCCCCCTCACTTTTAAGTAAGCCTAGAGATCCCTTCCTTGAGTCATTGTAGGAGGATGATCTGTGGGGAAATTAGATGTGTCTATCCATTTCCTCAATGGTTCCTTACGATTTCATCAGTAAGGTTTTTGATGCCCTCTAAACGGCGATGACACTATCGGTATCTGAATAGATTAGTTTTATTTTGTCTGGTATTTTTTCTTAAGAATCTTTATCCCAAAAATGGTACAGCTTAAATTTGGCAAGTTCTAGTATCTGGTAACCTATGTAATTAGGGTGAGTTTATGGCGGGCGTCCCCGTCGTAACCAATACTTTGTTTTCTGAAAGCTTTATGGCTTCTTAAATAGTGGCTTTCTCACCGCTCGCAAAAATGCTCCTGCTGATGTTATGAGCTTCGTTTTTTGGCATATTTTGATGGATTAAAACAATGTCTTGCCGAATACAAAATTGGTCAACAATTTAAAAATCGCTGACGTCTTTACTAGTGCTACTACTACGTTGCCTCACGTTCGTTCAAACAAAGCCGCCAGATATTTTCCTTGTGAGAATTCATATATGCTATGAATTTTCTCAATTTGTAGACCTATCTCCAAGAACAACTGCAATAAAAGGCAATGATATTAGGTAGTTTCGTTTGGGGAGATGGTCCCCCACTAATTTAGTATTTTTACGGGTTAGTTTTTGATTACTGATAGCAATAGCTGTTTGCTGTACTCAGATAGATCATCTAATGTTATCTGTTTGTGATAGAGACATAGGGGTTTTAGTCATCGTTTGTAGCGAGCTAATTCTGGGGCTATTCTAGAGGTCATAAGAAGCCAGTAACCTTTTATAGAGTCTTGAGGATTCTTTGGGAAGACCACCATTTGCGAGAAAACTCACCATTTCTGGGGGGTGAGAGTTTTCGAATGTTTGCGTAGGGCAGCGCCTCAGTCATGCAAGAACCATAAAGAAAATTTAAAATCCCAGTATAGCAAAATTTACTTACTAAGTTTTTTCTCATCAAAATTGGGATTAATGAACTGGTTATTGGCCTGAGCAAACGTCCTAACAGCAGTAGTGAAGCCGCCTCTATATTAGACTGTATGATGTTATAAAGCTCTGATCAGTAATTAATTCTAATTCCACTCCATGGTTTTTTAAGAAAGCATCATAGGCAAACCCGGGGAGAGAAACATGGAACAACATCTAGATTATAGATGTTGTATAATAATCTCCTATGCAAGGTGAATATGTCAGCCAGAAGTCCTACATCACAGCTGAGATATACTAGGAGATGTCTCCTAGAGTTTGACAAGCTGTTTTCTCCCAAACCAGATGAGCATGATCGAATTCTTCTTGGCTAATATGCTTCTTAGACAGAGAACTGTAGAAAAGCTCTTTTGGGGGTAAAGTCTTCTCTTCGAGCCTTTCTGGGAGCTGCAATTTTAATAAGGAAACACTTGTTTGCCGGTTAATAAGCACCCCCAACTTTCGGGGGGTAGATGACTTATCATCGCCTCTGTGAATTTCAAGGGTGATTTTGAAGCTATGTGCGCCTGAGCCAAACTAGCCAAACCAGCGGACAAGAAGGCTAGACTATCCAGGAAAATTAGTGCTCCTTTTTCTACCTTTAGGAATTTATATCCCTGTTTCATTAAAACATTGATTGGGCTTTAACACTTAGTTTTTTTAATTATCAAAGCCATATCATTGATAGGTTAGAATAATAACAGGCAAATATTTACCTGAATTTTTCTGTCTTAAATTGCATTATTGCAGAGTGCTCCAAAATAATTAGCCTTAGGCATTAGATGGTCATGATGCCTCCCCTTTGGTTTGGTAAGAGTAAGCCCTGATGACAGAAGTTGCATTTCTTCTGTATGGCAAATGTTTTATGCTGCTCCTGGTCATATGAAGCGGATAACAGGGAGTGTTCATCTTTATCCAATCCCATAAAGACGAAAGTCTATCATACATTGATCAATACACTGTACCCCCGATGGACATATCTATCTATTATAGTGTTATTTCTGTCTATCACTCTATAGCCATAAGCTTTTGCTACGTGTCTAGCTGTTATTCCCCCCTCTGGCTTACGATTATCGAGATAAGCCTCTAAATCCACAAAGGCAGTATGAGAGGGCAAGTAGCCCTTGTGAGTATTTTTGAATTTACAAACGTTTCCCAGCGGGGGGGAAAAAATCAACTTTTGTTGGTTGTCGCATGAATTGAAATGAGTTTTAATTTGCAAATGTCACTAATTCACTTAAACAATTCAAGCAAAAGTGCTTATTGCGTGAATGTTTTTGGAGAAAATTCTCATATATTTCGGGAAGTGTTTGATTAAAGCTACATGAGTCTTTCTCAACAATAACAGGGGAAACTACCAGTGAATATTTATTACTACCCCTACGACATAAAGTAGCTTGATAGGTCCCTTCATGAGAAGTTAAGCAATAAAAAAATATTGATATTTTGTTGTCAGACTCGAGTTTGTGGGGGTCACTCCACGGGGACAGGGAGAGTCACTCGCGAGTAATTGACAATTTCTAAAGGGCTATCACATCTAGTAAATATCGTCTGATTTATACAGCCCCACCCAAAGTCTACGACAGAAAAAGGCCGCCAGACATTGAATAAAACAGCTATTTTTTACTCCTCCCGGGTTTTAAATATCTGATTTTTTCCTCGTTAAAGATGTGGGATATTCTATATAGTCTCCTAGGTATCCGCGCACTCCATTCTTGCATATTACAATATGAAAACCCTTTATATAATCTAGTATGAAGCCTGATCCCTCGCCCGATGAGATTTCAGTTTCTAATCGTGTGCTAAGGTACTCCCTCCATGACCGTAAGAGCCGAGATATATCATCTCGTGTAACTAGTTGCGCGGGAAAAGTTTATAAAAATGCTCACGACTGTATCCTCTCCCAGAAAGCGACTGTCTGCGCAAAATAAGGCTCAGTTCGGCATAAATCCTAAGAGCATTTTCATAAAGTGCTCGTCCTGATAGAACAGTGAAAAAATATAATATATGCTGCATAAATGTTGTTGCGAAGGACTGAAGAAATAATATGGGGTCGTGTTTATGAGAGCCAGGAATTGAATATTTTATTCGACAGAAGTGACCTTGAAAACATTCTGACTGACTCGTAATGTGAGGTTCCTCTGAAATGGAATCATCTCCCATTTCACTCTCTTCCTCATCTGAACGAAAATTTTTTTTACCTGAAGTGAACCTTCGCTTAGCAGAGGGGGGAACCAAAGAAAGAGTAGTAATGATCCTTGGAAGAGGAGCTGTCATTTGTGGCGGCTGGTCCCCTCCACTGGGACGGCAATCGGCTCGACTTGCTCTTGTGGGAGTGTTACGGTCGAAGATTCATGGGGGACACAGACTGATCTGCATAATATAATTAGCGAAAAGTTATTTATATTATTTTGTTTTTGTGTCATACTAGACTAATTATACTCGGGGCAATCTTTTAAAAAAATGTTACTTTTAAAAGTATAAAATGGGGGGAAGCTAAGAAATCTATGGAATATAAGCGGTTTTCTCAAATGATTTTTATTCTTGTTAGTGAGATACTTTATAAACATATCTTAAAAAATGTTTGACTGTTAATAAAAATAATTGATTAAGAAAAGAGCGCTGACCTCTTTCTTCCTGGGGCGCCCCCGGATCATCTGCTTGGAGTATTCCCCCGCCCCAACTGTCGGAAAAAAATTATTGCTCAAAGACTTATTTCATTATCTGAAAATAGCAGTTTTAAGAAAACATCAATTCAGAGCAATAACCTGGTAATCTCACCTGTCCGCATCTCCTGCGATGAGCTGTGACATTCGCTACACACACTGATACCCCGCAGAAACTACGGGGAATGTGTGGTGACCTGCATCCTGAGGGTTTTAATCGCCCGCATAGGGGGCCATCTGCGAGCTGGGTGACGAGCCATAGCTGTAAATACACACACACACACACACTCTCATATTCCATAAATTATTTAAATTAAATAGAAAAATATTTTAATCTCCCATAGATAGAGAAGTTTTTACCTGCTCTAATCAAAGCTGGAAACTTTCTTGAGTGAGCGGGAGAGCACCTTTCGCCCTGGGACGAAAGGGTTTGAGCGTATTATAGCACGCTTTAGGATAGCGTGCTCATAAGATGCTTAATTTTCCCCAAAGTAGAGGTACAGTTTTTCACATCAGTCTCTCTCTATTTTCACGAGAATCTTTTAAACAAAAATCCCTGCAAGTCTATATATTATAAATATAATCTAGAAAAGATTTTTTATTTTTCAATAAAGTAAGAGGGATAAAATCAGGGAAGAACTCTTTTCCCGAACGAAAAAATAAGAATTAGACCGGGCAAGTAGGGAAAGGATTACGTAAATTCCCATAGTCATGTGAATTCCCATTTGTATAAAGCCGAGGCGAGGGAAAGATTAATTTATAGATTCTGTCCATCGCCAAAACTAAATATTCTTAAAAATAATAATAATAATAATAATATATTTTTCCCCAAAATAAAAATAAATAAATAGGCATCAGCTGGCAGAAAGTGGCGGGGCCTGCTTCTCTTTGTCTGTAACCTCCATTCTACCCACCACCACCTGGCGTAGGGGCCCCCCGCCCGAGGAAGTGAAACTGCGTAATATCCAGACGACCTTCACTGTCGGTCGGGCTTTTTTTCTATGGTCTTCTGGCGGGAGAAGGACATGCCGCCATTGTTATCTTCATCTCCGGGATAAACTCCCCCCTCCCCTCTGCTTTGAACTAAAAAGAAATGTTTATATATAAGATGATTCTTCCACAAAAAGGCTCATTTGAGATGGGAAGATGGACAAGGTCTGTACCTTTACAGAGGAAGAGTTGAATATTTTCAGAGAGCCTGCAAGTTTAACTGTCGCTAGTTTTAGCGGAGCAGGCAAGAGCAGTCTAGTGGAGCGTTTATGTCGGGAAATATGCCGGTTCTTTCGCGAGAAAAAATCTTTTTCCAGTCTGGATGTTTAAAACTCCCCCTTTGAAACAAATCACCTCTCTTAGTGAGAAAATCATTTTAGTGAAAGGTCTCATTACCCGGCGGATTACCAAAATCCCTTGAGACAGAAATAGCTCTCTGTTATAATTGAGACCTTTTTTAAATGAAGCAGTTAAGAGTGATATTATAGCTAATATATTTACTGGGAGGAAGACAGAGCAAATACCCGGGAATTCTCATATCTCAAAATTTATTTCCAAAAGGGAAAAATACGCTCGCACGATCACGTTAATTGTAGTCAATATATTTTATTTAAGAAAACGAGATCTGTCTCAGTTGGAATGTCTCGGGCGACAAATTTATGGAAAAAATCTACCCCCGAAAATTTGTTGAGAATATCGTCACGTCATGCGGATAAATACGGCTATCTTCTGGTTGTTTTTAACCGCTCCAGAGGAAATTCAATTACGAAGCTTCATTCCGGAGAGGGCAACTGTTGAAACTGTAATACCGCTGGTAAAAACAAAAATGGCCTTAAATTCACATAAAAAGAAAATTCTAGAAAAAGTATATAGAGACGTCAATAGCCCGGGGCTTTACTGGGAATGTTAAAAAAACTTTTTAGAGAAACTAGGGAGAAAAACGCCTCTAATACTTATAATACGTGTAGATTATCTCTCTTCTCAGAGGGCCTATACTTTGCATAAATTGCAGCCTCTGCGATTTCCCAGACGGAAAATCATAGCCCCTGCCCTCGCATTATACTCCCTGCGACTTGGCGGACATGACTTTATTACATTCCCACAATGGTGGCATTAAATATTTTTTTATGCATGGGTGTCTTTTCAAGGTTAATGAAGGCGGTAGGACTAGTCAGAAAAAACTCAAAAAAGCGTCTTGTCAGCCTTACGAAATATTATAGAAAGCCCCACCTTCCGTGGAATTTCGAGATTACACACGGACGAGAGGGACCGAGTTTTATAATCGTCCTCTTCTGAATTACCTAAAAAAAAAAAAAATATTAAATTAATCAGTACCTTCTCGGACCTAAAGGGTGCAAAAGCGGAACGAGCTATTCGCACGCTTAGCATAGAATCTACCGCTATATGACTTAACAAATTTTTTTAAAATATATAGAGGTATTACCAGCCATAGTAGAAACTTACAACTCAACTCCTCACTCCTCTCTCAAAAAAGGTCAAACTCCACAACAAGTGCATTCTCTGAGTCTTCCTCGAGACATTCGTCGGCAGTTTGGGCTAATGTATTTAAATGCCCGTCCTCATCAGCCTCGTACTAGTCCACGACTGACTCCTGGAGCGCATGTGCGGATAACTAGCCACCGGGGGATATTTCACAAGAGTTATTGGCCTCAAAACACCGAAGAAATTTTTAAAATTTCCCAAACGGTTGATAATTCGCAAGTAATCCCCCCATATTCTTTTTATCGACCTGAGGGGGAAAAAAACTGGGCAATTTTACGCTCAGGAATTAATAGAAACATCCCCTACCTGAATTTTTTCCCCTTAAAATATTGAGACGGAGAAGAAAACTGACGGCAGTAGAGAATATCTGGTGAGCTGGGTGGGTTATCCCCGAAGTGCAGATAGCTGGGTGCACGAGAAGGACATGCAAATGTCAGACAGGGGTAAGCCCCTAGCAGGCAACACAGAGAGTTATTAATTTTATTAAACAAACTTCCAGCTAAAACTCGCAATCGTTTTTATTAAGGAATTAAAAAAAAAAAGAAATTAATTGCATATCTGGTATTTACTAATTTTCTTAAGGGAAAACTAACAGTAGAACCGACTATTTTGAGCAAATTAAGGAAGTTTAGAGGAGACATTCTCACCCTTGCCCGAACGAACTCCCTTTATAAAAAAAAAATATTCTTTTTCGAAGCGGGAGGAACCTCTTAACTACACTCTTACTCTGGTCATCTCGTGATTAGTAGTTTTTTAAATTAAAAAAATCGGAAATGGTGGTAAAGGAATTTGTCTCATCCTCGGTAAACCGCCGAAATATTTTAAATGAAAAAAAATATTTTACCCACTCCTAAAGCGCGAATCTTCCTTTTCCCCGCTTCGCAGAAGCAATGCAACCACCACTTTTGGTGGTAGGAAGGAATTTCCAGCCTCTCGAGAGTGAAAGTGAAACCACCAAAGCAAGGATGAGAAGTAGCTCCTGCTCCAGGGGTAGCCCAAATCGCCCTCATAAGGGAAATTGCCGCTTCGAGCTCCCCCTCCCACGAGGGGCACCACCCGAGCTCTTGGGTTTAGAACTGGTGAGCCCCATAAAAAAAAAACAAATAAGCTCGCTCCTGTAATGCCGCCCGCGGCGTGGCGTCGGTGGCGGTGGTGGCGGCATTGGCGGCAGCCGCGGCTGCGCGGCTGCGTGGCGGGCGCGCCCGCGGTAGTTGCCGCGACGAGTCTAAGAGTAAAAAAAAAAATCCGAAACAGAAAATAATATAGCAATAATAATAAACTCCGCCGGAAATAACTTTTATCTTTAATATCAAGAAAAAAAAAAACAGTCTTTCTCTCTCGCCTGAGACTTTCCCCAAATTTAAATGAAATAATTGATCTGTATTTCACGAAGAAGAATTGCCATACGCGAAATCCATGCTGAATCTATTCAAGAATATATTCTTTTATTCGGTGGGATAAGAGAGGTTTTTATTCCCTCCTTTCCAAAAATTTAAACATCTTACAAATCATTAAATCTTTGACAAGCCGTCGAGGTACATCGATAAAAAAACTTTTGCCCGTTGTAGGGGAATTAGGTGCCTTATTAGATTTGAGCCAAAATTTATAAAAAATCACAAGGCGAGAAACAATTATTAGGCGGCTTTTATGTTAAAAAGACCGCGGAAAAAAAGCCGCTCTGGCTAGCCTATTGAAATTTAAGCTTTCATAAAGTCGAGAGAAGAGCTTTTGCCCGCTTTAGTAAAAAACCGGGACAGGATAGAGACAAGAAGTTCCTTCTCGAAGTGGGATTCATAAAAAAAAAAAATGGACCAGCATCAGTTGATTATCCCCAGAGAAATTAATCTCCCGTTGAATGAAGAAGGAGAAAAAAGGGCCCCAGTTTGTCGATATTATTAATCAATTAACGTCAAGACGAAAGATTTATCAGCAAGTGTGTTACAAAGCTCGTGTGATACAAAGTTTATGGCAAAAACTACGAAGCCTTTAAAGTCAATTGCCCCATGACCAGATTTACTAAGACTTTTGATGAAATTGAAAAATTATATGACAATTTTAATCAGAAAGAACTGACGGCTGAAATCAGACGCTTAGAATTGCTACGCATGATTTCCGGGATATGATAGAAGCTTTTTAAGGGGCCAAAGCTTGTATAAGCACCTTAGACGAATGTCGACCTAGAGAGGCCCCCAAACCCCTACCAACCCACCCGCAGGAGTGGAGGCTACAGCAGGCGGTATTTAAACCCCGCCGCCGACGTACCGATAAAAATTATCCGTCTCACTCCCTCAGCGAGGACTCTAAGGAACCCAACTGTTGACGAGAATGGAATATAAATTTCCAGTAATTGTCGGGGAAAAGGGGAAGAATTCCTGGGAAAATGGGGGTTGTATCGTTATCCCACAACGCTACTTCTGCTCGCCCCTACGAGCCGGCTCTTTCACTCTGGGAAAATATCCTTTTCCAAAATTGAGCGAAAATCGCTAATCCTGGTGAACCGTGCCTAAACTGCAGATCGGGGCACAAACCCGGGGAAATTGTCCTAAAATCACCCCCACCATTGCACCAACAACCCTTGACGACAGGCCAGAGGATTTTTTAAGACCACACCTTGCAGCACTAATATGTCATTTCTCAGGGGTCCTTGTCTTGAAAAGAATGAAAATTGCGCAACAGCAATTAGAGCGTAGTCTCGACACGCATTATGTACGCGGTTTTAGCAAGGACACGCAAACAGAATACGGAATTTGGTTTAAATTATGTCTGGTGTCCCTGGGACGGGCGGTGATAGCCAATGGCAACATCAAACGGGTAATTTTACCCAGTACATTGGCATGAGCAGAAAACAGGCCCAATGAATGGCACACTGAATATCTCCCCCTCATTAACATATTTCAAGACATATTACTGAAACGGGAAATTCAGAAAATGCTTGCTCGTACCGTCAGTGAGCCCATACTTGGCCAGTACCTAAAATCATCCTAATGGGTGGAATTGAACGCGGCGCCCCCCCCAAGCTCTAGAATGGAAATATACAGCTGTCTGTGGAGAAGCAAGGCATGGCAGCTCAGCGGTTGGGAGCAGTGCCGGTGCGGCAGCGGCAAAAAGCAGCAGCAGCAGCGGCAGCGGGCGGGTGTCAACGGGGCTGACGTCGGACCAGACCCGGGGGGATGGAAAATAAACGAGACAGTTGGGATGCGTGAAAAGGACATTGGCTGATGGAGTCGAGGTCACTTCACGCGGAAACGCAAATGACAGCACGATGATGTGGATATTTTATTCCTAAATGCTGTAATAAAAAAAAAATAAAAATTTTAAAGTCTTCAAAAATAAAGTTTTTTTAAGCCTTTAAAAAATATATATAATGGTCTATATTTTGTATTTGCCTCATACTGTCTCTTCCCCCAACATGGACAGAGGGGGTCCGGGAAATATATCTATTTGAGCAGTTTAGAAAATTTGACATTTTCGACAATACAGCTTCGGCCTTTTAAAATTAATTACTGCAAAAGCCTTTAAATCCATCCTTTAACTACGAAAATAGCCTTGCTTAATGTTTTGTATCCCAAAAAATTCAATGTTCTAACAAGAGACGATGCCGAATGCGGTATTGACATTATACAAAATCACATTACTGAAACAGGAATAAGTACAGAAGCAATAGTCCACCCCTTCTACAAAAAATGATGTGTTATCGACAGATGCCAGCCATATTATTGAAGAAATTAATCGACAGCTAACAGCAGATTTAAAAAAAGCCTTTAGAGATAATTATTCGGCACATTTCCCGAAAGGGAAAATACTCAATTATGATGTCGGAATTGGGAGGGTTTTAGTTTCGACGAGATCGCGAACCTTTACGGGAAAAAACAAAAGCTGCCACTTTATTTAAAGCTCAATTTAAACCCAGAATAGCTCGGGTGCTTGGGCTTAGCAGCGCTGAAAAATATTATTTATTTCGTAGTGACGCGCCCGAGGGGACCTCCTTCCCAAGCAGATTGCCCATTCAAGCCTGATCCCACTGCCGGAGTTGATTATGTTTTATTATAAGTGATATTGTGGAAACCCCAAATATACGGTAGTCAGTTAGTCAATATTCTGGATGCTTTCGCCTTTCAGGAGAGTTATTCAAAAGGTGCTCATCCCATGATGTACAAACCTCTATGCGTAACTAAATTAGATAAAAAAGCTATCAAAATGACAGATCAGTTTGGTCGCAATCTGTCTTTTGAAAGGGTCATCCAATACCGTAGGTTACATGTAAGAGATAAATAAATAGAACCCAAATCTGCGTAAAAATGGTTATTGTTTCCTAACCGCCAAACCTTGCGTTTTACCCTTTCAAGTGCCCTCTGAGCAGGAAAATTTCGGAGTTTATTTTTCCCAAACCCTCCCATGTGGGAGCTGGTCTGGGAGATATACAAACTTTTCACGCGCCATACAGAGTCCGAGGTGGGGATTTTTTTTCGGCTTTAGCGGGTTCTAGCTAAAGAGCTTTACCTTTTCTTTTTAGAGTGGCTGCGCCAAGTGCAGTAGAATTTGGAACTAAAATGCTCGATGATTATCAGTCTGGAAAAACAGAATGAAAGCTGCTCTTAAATCTCACGGGATAGATGGGTTTAAAAGGAGTTGCAAAGCAGTTATTAACAGGCGGGAGAGTAAGCAGGGTGACTAAGAGACGGCTGAATAATAAATGCAAGTTAAATAAACGCCGACGAAGCCAAGTTGCTTATAAAACGGATGTATTCTCTCTCGTATAAACATTGCTTATTAGCCATGGCGGGTTTTCCGGGGCTGAAACAGCGGACTCAAAGTCCGTTAAATGATTATTCTTCAAGCGTCATTAATCAATTCCCGGACCGCATAGACTGAGACAAGTTGAGAGTTCCATAGCTCGCACTCAGAGTTTTGATACTCTACCAGTAAAACTTCCTCTCTCTCAAAAACTAAAAAAATAATTTTCTAGAATTTAGAATTCCTGGAGTTCCCGGGGCATTTCTAGATTTAGGGGAAAATAGTTATAGAATTTAGAGTGACTCTAACAGAGGCTGTGGGCAAAGTCCACTAGGGGAAACAAGCAACATCGCCCTATAAATGGATTTTCCAACACGTTATTTAAAAGTGTCCAGTGTTTCCTGGGCGAGCAAAAAAACGGAAACAAATTCAGTTTTAATTACTGGTCATTCATTAAACTCTGCAGCTCAGTTAAACGAAGCCAGTTGCGAGTATCGCCCGACTGGGGTATTTTCTTGCCCGACTTTAAAGGAGGAGAAGGTATAACTAAATTGTTCGATACAGCCTATTTCGCCCGCACATCGCAAAAGAAAACCCCAGATACTGGGCAAAGAATGATAAAGAACAGGGCCCTAACTCTGTGTTTCCCTTGGCTCTGGAATATCCACTCTGGACCAATATCTGCTTGACAAAATTTGATTTAAAAATTAGGCTGGAATTATCCCCTCAGCGTGGAAATCTGAAACAGACGATGATGCCAGCACATACCCGCTCCATATTAATTACGCTAAATATGGCTTAATAGGGTATACCCATATACATCAGCTTATATGGCCTTGAACAAGTCTCTAGCCTTAGACGCAAAGCCGATAATATATACTTTTAATCGCACTCTAAATAAAAATTATGTGCTAGGTCACAATCAAACGAGGCCTCCTAATAGATCAGCCATGGGGTCATGTAATTCCCGCCAAAATTTTCATGGGGAATTTTGGGCCCATGACAGCCCATGCCCGGAAAACATAAGGAGAATGGTCTATATTTTGAGCATGGGGATCTAGCCAGTTTATTTTGATGTATTAATAATTTAAAACAGTTTATCGCCCTTTAAGCAGTGATTTCCCCCATCATTATAGTAAAATTTTTTATGAAGCAATTAACTCTCTGGGCATTGAGGAAGAAAATTTAATTCTCTATGAATCATTCGCCTCCGGGCCCAACCATCAATTTTTTTCAAATTTAACCGACAGCCAAGTGGAAGACGCTCTCCCGATTGAAAAATTGGTAACTTGAGAATTGAATTACAGTTCTCTAAGCGCCCCTCATAATAAGGTAGTTTATTATTTGCTCAGACCACGGTGTTTTATCCATCGACCAGAATAGTCTGTTCATTGTGATGTGCGAGCATAAATAAAAAATGAATTGCGCAGAAATAAATAGTTTAATTCCGCCCTAGGAAATAAAGTCACATATATTGGCTGTTTCACTATAGACGCTCTACAGCAAATAAGATTAGATGACTATCCCTCAGACAGGCCATAGTGTTGTAAGTAATATTCTTCCTTCGTACAGTTCAAAAATAATGGGTCATTTTTTCTTTTTCTCTTGGGAAGAAAAATAGTCTATCCTTCTTCTTTGACAGTTACGGGAAAAAACCAGAGAATTATGGCATAAATTTAAAAAAATTTTTTAAACTAAATAAAATTTAAATATTTATATCGTTTATCCGGCAGAACACAAAGTGATTTTTTTACTCACTTGCGGTCTATATGTTATGATGTTTATTCATAAAGCAAGCCTTGTGGGATTAGAAAGAGCTTTATATTTTTTTAAAAAAAATTTCTCGGAAAAAATCGCTTTTTTCAATGACAGATTAGTGATAGCATATGCTAGAGAGAATTTTAAAATGTTTACCTCCTTGTGAAAAAACATTTTCCTAAGTAGTCAAGGTTATATTTGTGTTCCCTCTGTGAGGAAGGTCACCTCTGACGAGAGTATCCCCCCAAATACCCTCCTGGCTGGTAAGGCCCCCTCTGAGCTGTATATAAGAGCCCGCTGAAGCTGTTTCCCCGCAAAAGATGAGGCTGACCTCTCCATAGCCCTTTTTCTCTCATCATGGTGAAGGAAGCAGACATTCTCGATTCTGGGTAAGCGAGAATTTATTTTGCTTTAAAAAATTCTCTTTGAATATTAACGAAACAAACGGGGCGGCAAGAGATTATAATAATTTTTAAAGTTGAGTCTCTTTTTTCAACAGTTTTCACTGGACCAGTCAGAATTTGTAAAGTTTTGATTTTATCGGCTGGTAGATTGGAAGGGAAGGAACACGCCGGCATCAAAAATCCCAAAGCGGTGTCATTGTGATGATAGCAGGAAACGCAAAACATAGACTTCCTCAGGAAAGGGTATGTCTTTCTATGTTCCCTCCTTTTGGGAGATTAGAGACGAGTCCCACTCCTTATTTGAAAGTGATAAAAATGTTCTCTTTATGACTTACAGCCTGTGGAAGATGGGATCAGTTATCATGATATAGAGGAGCCTTATGAAGAAAGAACCAGATCTCGACAACGATGAAACGCAGAGCCTTCCCTCATGTCAGTCTGATGACCCGTGTGGACCTCTCTACGCTCGATACTGCTCAATCTGGGTGACTCTGTTGAGGTCACTGCCGCACAGGTGCTGAACAAAACTGGCGACCTTGAAGCGCACCCTGACAGTCAGTCGGAGAAGGAAGGGAAAACCCCGACGTGAGAGTAAAGCCAGCAGATGGAGTAAAAACAGCAGATGGAGTAAAGACAGCAGATGGGGTAAAGGCAGATGATGATGTAAACCCGAAAAGGAAATCATTTTTGAGGGGAGGTTATCAATCTTACAGAAAGTGAACAGGGGAGCGCAGTCATTCAGTCTAACCAGTAAAACTCGCACAGTTTCGCCCTTTGTCGCCCCTTTAAAAAAAAACTTTGCACAGCTTTTTTGCCCCTTTTTTATGTGAATTAATAAAAATATTGTCAAACTCTGATTTTTTTTTACTTATAATATTTATTACTATCTTCTCTAGTCTAAACTATATATATATATATATAAACAATATCGCACCACTTAAGCCTCTCCCCATCTGAGAGTGGGTAAGAGGAAAATGTATATGTCAAGTTCCTATAAGAGCTCTATCAGCACAAAGGTCTTCCCCAGATGGGCCTTTCTCACTGCTTTAAGCCTTCCCCCACCTGGAAAAAAATCTAGCAAAATGCAAGAATAAACAGCCCTGTCAGCCCTAAGGTTCATACAGACCCCCATTATCACATTATTTTCCATGGTCATTATCCCCGGAATCCCGGGTTTCCCCCGGGGACCCGCTACCATCCATTACCGGTTCTTTAAACCCAGCAGTGTTGTGAAGTAGCAACAGTCGCGAGTAGTATAAGTTGGTCGATCTAGAAACACTGCCAGATAATGACCATGGAAAATGAGATAATGAGGGGGTCTGCATGACCTTAGGGCTGACAGGGTATGTGTTTAATATGTTTAATCATCCCCCAAGGAGATAGAGAGACTTATTTCTGTGTAATTACTAAGTATAAGAAGGTAGGTAATGATCACTTCTGACTCCCCAAACTCAATCACTCTGATAGATGGGAGAGGCAGTACAAAGGATTCAGGTGACTGGGTACAAGCTTGCCATCTCCGAGGGAGTCCCCCCCCCCTTCCCGGCCTGCAACTCACTGACGCGACTGTTGCTACTTCACAACACTGCTGGGTTTAAAGAACGCGGTAATGGATGGGTAGCTGGTCCCCGAGGGAACCGGATTCCGGGATAATGACCATGGAAAATAATGTGATAATGGGGGGTCTGTATGACCTTAGGGCTGACAGGGCTGTTTATTCTTGCAGCTGCTAGATCTTTTCAGGTGGGGGGAGGCTTAAAGCAGTGAGAAAGGTCATCTAGGGAAGACCTTTGTGCTGATAGAGCTCTTATAGGAACTTTGACATATACATTTTCCTCTTACCCACTCTCAGATGGGGAGAGGCTTAAGTGGTGCGATATTGTTTATATATATTATATATATATATATATATATGTTTAGACTAGAGAAGATAGTAATATATAGTTATATGTAAATAAAAATCAGAGTTTGACAATATTTTTATTAATTCACATACAAAAGGGCAAAAAGCTGTGCAAAGTTTTTTTTAGCGCGAGCAAAGGGGCGAAACTGTGCGAGTTTTACTGGTTAGACTGAATGACTGCGCTCCTCCTGTTCACTTTCTGTAAGATTGATAACCTCCCGCTCGAAAATGATTTCCTTTTCAGGTACATCATCATCTGCCTTTACCCCATCTGCTGTCTTTACTCCATCTGCTGTCTTTACTCCATCTGCTGGCTTTACTCTCACGTCGGGGGTTTTCCCTTCCTTCTCCGACTGACTGTCAGGGTGCGCTTCAAGGTCGCCAGTTTGTTCAGCACCTGCTGTGGCAGTGACCTCAACAGAGTCATCAGATTGAGCAGTATCGAGCGTAGAGAGGTCCACAACGAGGTCATCAGACTGACATGAGGGAAGGCTCTGCGTTTCATCGTTGTCGAGATCTGGTTCTTTCTTCATAGGCTCCTCTATATCAGATGAACTGATCCCATCTTCCACAGGCTGTAAGTCATAAAGAGAACATATTTATCACTTTCAAATAAAGGAGTGGGACTCGTCTCTAATCTACCAAAGGAGGGAACATAGAAAGACATACCCTTTCCTGAGGAAGTCTATGTTTGCGTTTCCTGCTATCATCACAATGACACCGCTTTAGGAGTTTGATGCCGGCGTGTTCCTTCCCTTCCAATCTACCAGCCGATAAAATCAAAACTTTACAAATTCTGACTGGCCCAGTGAAAACTGTTGAAGAAAAAAAGGAGACTCACCTTTAAAATTATTATAAGTCTCTTGCGCTCGTTTGTTTCGTTAATATTCAAAGAGAAGTATCCAATCTACCAGCCGATAAAATCAAAAACTTTACAAATTCTGACTGGTCCAGTGAAAACTGTTGAAAAAAGAGACTCAACTTTAAAAATTATTATAAGTCTCTTGCGCTCGTTTGTTTCGTTAATATTCAAAGAGAAGTTTTAGCAAAATAAATGTCTCGCTTACCAGAATCGAGAATGTCTGCTTCCTTCACCATGATGAGAGTAAAAGGCTATGGAGAGGTCAGCCTCTATCTTTTGCGGGGAAGACAGCTTCAGCGGGCTCTTATATACAGCTCAGAGAGGGCCTTACCAGCCAGGAGGGGTATTTGGGGGGATATTCTCGTCAGAGGTGACCTTCCTCACAGAGGGAAGCACAAATATAACCTTGACTACTTAGGCAAAATGTATTTTCACAAGGAGGTAACATTTTAAAATTCTCTCTAGCATATGCTATCACTAATCTGTCATTGATAAAAAGCGATTTTTCCGAGAAATTTTTTTTTTAAAAATATAAAGCTCTTTCTAATCCCACAAGGCTTGCTTTATGAATAAACATCATAACATATAGACCGCAAGTGAGTGAAAAATCACTTTGTGTTCTGCCGGATAAACGATATAAATATTTAATTTTATTTAGTTTAAAAAATTTTTTAAATTTATGCCATAATTCTCTGGTTTTTTCCCGTAACTGTCAAAGAAGAAGGATAGACTATTTTTCTTGTCCAAGAGAAGAGAAAAAAAATGACCCATTACTTTTGAACTGTACGAAGGAAGAATATTACTTACAAGCACTATGGGCCTGTCTGAGGGATAGTCATCTAATCTTATTTGCTGTAGAGCGTCTATAGTGAAACAGCCAATATATGTGACTTTATTTCCTAGGGCGGGAATTAAACTATTATTTATTTCTGCGCAATTCATTTTTTATTTATGCTCGCACATCACAATGAACAGATCTATTCTGGTTGATGGATAAAACACCAGTGGTCTGAGCAAATAATAAAACTACCTTATTATGAGGGGCGGGCTTAGAGAACTGTAATTCAATTCTCAAGTTACCAGATTTTTCAATCGGGAGAGCGTCTTCCACTTGGCTGTCGGTTAAATTGAAAATATTGATGGTTCGCCCGGAGGCGAATGATTCATAGAGAATTAAATTTTCTTCCTCAATGCCCAGAGAGTTAATTGCCTCATAATATAATTTACTATAATGATGGGGGAAATCACTGCTTATGCGATAAACTGTATTATTATTAATACATACAGATAAACTGGCTAGATCCCCATGCTCAAAATATAGACCATTCTCCTTATGTTTTCCTGCATAGGCTGTCATGGGCAAAATTACCATGAAAATTTTGGCAGGAATTACATGACCCCATGGCTGATCTATTAGGAGGCTCGTTTGATTGTGACCTAGCACATAATTTTTACTTAGAGTGCGATTAAAAGTATATATTATCGGCTTTGCGTCTAAGGCTAGAGACTTGTTCAAGGCCATATAAGCTGATGTATATGGGTATACCCTATTAAGCCATAGTTTAGCGTAATTAATATGGAGCTGGTATGTGCTGGCATCATCGTCTGTTTTCAGAGTCCACGCTTGAGGGGATAATTCCAGCCTAATTTTTAAATCGATATTGTCAAGCAGATATTGGTCCAGAGTGGATATGTCCAGAGCCAAGGGAAAACACAGAGTTATGCCCTGTTCTTTATCATTCTTTGTCAGTATCTGTGGTTCTTTTGCCGATGTGCGGGCGAAATAGGCTGTATCGAACAATTTAGTTATACCTTCTCCTCCTTTAAAGTCGGGCAAGAGATACCCCAGTCGGGCGATACTCGGCAACTGGCTTCGTTTTACTGAGCTGCAGAGTTTAATGAATGACCAGTAATTAAAACTAGAATTTGTTTCCGTTATTTGCTCACCCAGGAAACACTGGACACTTTTAAATAATGTGTTGGAAAATCCATTTATGAGGGCGATGTTGCTTGTTTCCCCTAGTGGACTTTGCCCATCAGCCTCTGTTAGAGTCACTCTAAATTCTATAACTATTTTGCCTAAATCTAGAAATGCCCCGGGAACTCCAGGAATTCTAAATTCTAGAAAATTATCTTTTAGTTTTTGAGAGAGAGGAAGGTTTACTGGTAGAGTATCAAAACTCTGAGTGCGAGCTATGGAACTCTCAACTTGTCTCAGTCTATGCGGTCGCGGGAATTGATTAATGACGCTTGAAGAATAATCATTTAACGGGACTTTGAGTCCGCTGTTTTCAGCCCCGACACCCGCCATGGCTAATAAGCAACTGTTTATACGAGAGAGAATACATCCGTTTTATAAGCAACTTGGCTTCGTCGGCGTTTATTTAACTTGCATTTATTATTCAGCCGTCTCTTAGTCACCCTGCTTACTCTGCCGCCTGTAATAACTGTCTTTGCAACTCCTTTTAAAGCATCTATCCCGTGAGATTTAAGAGCAGCTTTCATGTCTGTTTTTCCAGACTGATAATCATCGAGCATTTTAGTTCCAAATTCTACTGCACTTGGCGCAGCCACTCTGAAAAGAAAAGGTAAAGCTCTTTTAGCTAGACCCGCTAAAGCCGAAAAAAATCCCCCACCTCGGACTCTGTATGGCGCGTGAAAAGTTTGTATATCTCCCAGACCAGCTCCCACATGGGAGGGTTTTAGGGAGAATAAACTCCGAAATTCCTGCTCAGAGGGCACTTGAAAGGGTACACGCATGTTTGGCGGTTAGAGAAACAATAACCATTTTTACGCAGAGTTGGTTCTATTTATTTATCGGTCTTACATGTAACACTACGGTAGTGGAATGACCGCTTTCAAAGACAGATTACGACCAAACTGATCTGTCATTTTGATAGCTATTTTATCTAATTTAGTTACGCATAGAGGTTTGTACATCATAGGATGAGCACCTTTTGAATAACTCTCCTGAAAGGCGAAAGCATCCAGAATATTGACTAACTGACTACCGTATATTTGCGGTTCCACAATATCACTATATATTAAAACATAATCAACTCCGGCAGTGGGATCAGGCTTGAATGGGGCAATCTGCTTGGGGAAGGAGGTCCCCTCGGGCGCGTCACTACGAAATAAATAATATTTTTCAGCGCTGCTAAGCCCAAGCACCCGAGCTATTCTCGGTTTAAATTGAGCTTTAAATAAAGTGGCAGCATTGTTTTTTCCCCGTAAAGGTTCGCGATCTCGTCGAAACTAAAAACCCTCCCAATTCCGACATCATAATTGAGTATTTTCCCTTTCGGGAAATGTGCCGAATAATTATCTCTAAAGGCTTTTTTTAAATCTGCTGTTAGCTGTCGATTAATTTCTTCAATAATATGGCTGGCATCTGTCGATAACACATCATTTTTTGGTAGAAAGTGGTGGACTATTGCTTCTGTACTTATTCCTGTTTCAGTAATGTGATTTTGTATAATGTCAATACCGCATTCGGCATCGTCTCTTGTTAGAACATTTGAATTTTTGGGATACAAAACATTAAGCAAGGCTATTTCGTAGTTCAAAGATGGATTTAAAGGCGTTGCAGTAATTATATTTTGAAGCCGAAGCTGTATTGTCGAAAATGTCAATATTTTCTAAACTGCTCAAATAGATATATTTCCCCGGACCCCCTCTGTCCATGTTTGAGGGACAGAGACAGTATGAGGCAAATACAAAATATAGACCATTATATATATTTTTTAAAGGCTTAAAAAAAAATTTAGTTTGAAGACTTTACATTTTTATTT
>NC_069454.1:1031241-1067870 GCF_026875155.1 Cherax quadricarinatus | reverse complement strand
AAAAAAAAAAAACAAAACCGCTATCCCAACAGTTTTATTATTGCTTATTAAAACTTAATTTAAATTTTAAGCCTGCCCATAATGCTCCGCAAACAAGGGGCTTTGGCATGTTGCACTTTAAAAATTGTATCCCTTGTACTTCTCTGTATCATCTTCAAATTAAATAAATAAATAAATACTGATTGTACGATCTGTTTTTGTAATACTCATTTGTGCTTAATTGTTAAGTGTTTACAATAATGTTTTACCACTGAATACTTCATTGCTTAGTTAATCTTAAGTTAATTTTAAGCCTGCCTGTAATGCTCTGCACTCAACTGGCTTTGGCATGCTGCATTTAACTGTATTCTTTTGGACTTCTCTGTACCATGTTCCAATTAATAAATAAATAAATAAATAAATATCCTTACAGTACATTAAGGAATAACCTTAAGTAAGTATATAATCATCGATGTTCACAATAACACCAAGACACAGTATATTGAATATCAGATTTTAACATAAGTGTATTATATCCTAATTTAACACAATGTCACCTCAACCAGGTGACAATAACTGCCAGTGATAAATATTTCTAGGAACGTTACAACAGTGACGTTCAACTTAACCCTAAGCAACGTATATATAAACTTTTAATTGTAACCCTACCATTTCTACCAAAAATAACTAAATAAAAAAGTATTCCCCATGATGACAGTCCCATGTCCCACTTACATGCGGACATCTTCCATCATGCAAAAAGTGTCTATGAATACACATTGGTACAGGATGAAACACAGTTTACACTCGTGCTGGCCTCTCACAGACAACCACAATTTTGACGTTCCCTTACCCATCCTATAACACATGCGCATTACACATCAGAAAAAGTGCGTTATTCCAACATACTCGTACTCTCAACAAATCACACACATCCTTAGCAACTGTCAACCACAAGGAGGTGACCCCGTTTCATAACCCTGACATCCCTTCACACAGCAGCATACACCATCCTTATCCTACCCTCTCCTTCCTAATTTACAAGTCTAATAAAACCCCTAAGGTAAGTTCTCTATATCCCACGGAAAAAAACTCTTTCCCACCTCCGCCCATAAATATCCCTGTTTTTGACACAACGTTTTATGAAATTTTAACCGCTTATACCCGCCGCTTCACCTCTTTTCCCCGCATTCCCCATGATATATATAATCTACCATAATGTACCCCACAGCCCTAATGATCTCTCATCCATACCCTCACGTCAAGACTTAATGCCCGCAAAAACAGAAATGCCCTTTACCCCCTATCCTATGCAGCACCCTGCTCAACCAACCCCTGACATTTCCCCTTTCCCCCCACAAAAAATTCACTACGTGAAATGTCGAATCTTCCCCTCCACATATTCCACAGACCCCCCTCAACCACCAGTCTATCCCGTAGAACCACACCCGACGGTAAAATCCCATGCAAAAAACGATACATCACTTCACGCCCACGGAGTTGTAACCTCAACCTACTGAACCTACCTCATATACTTCCCCAGTCATACATGGGGAAAATCCCCTCCACCAGTGCCACTACCCTCCCCACTAACATCCTACACAGCATACCTATTTTTACCTTCCCAAATCCCAAGCCAACATCAGAGACCTCAAAACTTTTCACACTTACGCAACTTACCCCAGTATACATATGTTTTTAATTACCGTGTATCTTCACCAAACCCCCCCCCCCCCCACCCATACCTTCCCTCATCACTTTGACCCTCCGCTTTAAATCCACCCCCCCCCCTGATGCACAGGTAACATTACCACATCCCTTTTAAGCCAATCACAGCCCGAACCCCACAAGAATTTAAAAACCCTCCTAAGTATGTTCGGAATTGCCATCCCAGTTAAAGGGAACATGACTGCCACGTGCCATACCTTACTATACAATAAACCCTTAATAACAATGGCACGCTGCACAAGGTTCAAATGATAAGGCCACAATGCTCCCAAGCGTCCCAAATCCTGGCTACAAACCTAACCGAGTTTTTTTACACGTGCAACATCCAGAGCATCTGTATAGACAAGACCACAAATTTATTAAAAAAATTCACCCACCTCCTCACGACTGCACTACCCCACTCAACCCTCCCCACCCAAGCTCCTAAACCCCCTTACCATGGACTTTTTCTGAATTCACTCTCATACCAGTTGCGGGCTGCGAACATGTTTACAAACCCCCATCTAAGGCGTCCATTGACATCCCCTCCCTAACCAGAACAGAAGTATCATCTAAAATCCCCCTATTAGAACTTGCCCAAAAAACCCTCCCAACCCACTCTCTTCTCCCTCACTAACGCACAATTTGCTGCTCCATCATTCTATAAAAGGGGTCCTGTAAGCACGCAAAAAAATGGTTTTGACATAGGGACACCCCTGTCGAAGTCCCCTACCCATTACAATCCTCCCCCCCCAGCCTTCCATTAATCAGTACCCTCGCCGTTGCTCCATGATATAACTCATCTACCCATCCTACTATTTTTTTCCCCCAAAACCCTGTCCCCTAAGGACAGCTCTTAATGTTTCTCGCTCCACTCTGTCATATGCTCCTTGCCAGTCTATCCCAAACCAAGGCCCCTTTCTTCCCTTTTTCTTCTACAAAAAACCCATAGCTCATGCCCTCCACCATAGGCCTCCCTGGCAACCCAAACTGAGTTCTCGATACGACCCGCCATACTACACACTAAAACATTTCCTAAAATCTTAGCAAACAACTTGTAATCTGCTCAAAACAACGATATTGCCCAGTAGTCCCTAAGGGAGCTGCCCCTTACCCTTGGGTACCAAGACTACTAAAGCCGGCTCCTGCTTTTCTCCCAACTTGCCCCATCTCCTTCATTAAATTTAATAACCTAACCAAAACCCCCTCATTAGCTTCCATGCTGTTTATAGAATTCTGCGGTATTTCCATCGTTTCCCCCCGGCACTTTGCCCTTTCGAATTTCACTTAAAGCTCTCTATATTTCCCCCTCAGTTTATTTCCCCACCGAATGCTTCCCTGTCACTGTTTCCCAACCGACATACACACTCCCACACCTGTTCTAAATCCCCAGCTCCTAAACCCCCTTTCCCTTTGCCAATACTGCTTATACCACTTATTCACAAATGCCCCATCCCATCTGTAGCTTGTAAAAACCTGACCCCCCCTATACCCACCCACCAACTCATGAACCTCTAACCATGGGAAAAGCCATTGCCTGCTGTCGTTGCTTTTTTCCTACGCAATACACAGGACGATGGCCTATCACCCATCATCGCTTGGAACCTCTCGTCCTGGATTTTGCGCATTCTCTGCTCAGACTTGTGCTGAGCGGTTGTCAGCTTTGCTCCTCAAATCCCGACACCTGGTGGAGGAGTGTTTGCAACATCAACAACAATGGCGACTGCGTTTCGCCGCCGTGTTTAAAACTGTTTGTATTCAACTAACGCAGGGATCTATCACCGGCGAATCAGTAAATGTGTTACTGCCAGCAATCATTCGTGGGTACTTATGGCATTCAACGTGAATCCTTTGTGTGGCGTCCGCCTTGAATGGAACTACACAGATTTTTCGTCAAGTTTTGTGACACTCAGATGTACGAGAAGATTGTGACCCAGTACCAGGATATAAGTAAGCAAGTCACCCGTCCAGTTGCATGACGTTTCACGATACTCTACATGGGTACGTGTGAGAAACGTGCCTTTTGAGGCCAATGAAGTTGATATACGTGACGTTTTTGAATGTTATGGGGAGATCCACCTGGTCACCATGGGTAGGTGGTCTGACGGCCACTATAATGGCCTTCAGGAGGGGTCATTTACGTTGAAAATGTCCCTGCATCAGCCGATTCCTTCGTACGTTCAACTGGAGGAGTTTCGTTCCAAGGTGTATGTTACGTACCCTGGACAGAGAAGAACTTGCCGCCTCTGCGGCGCTCTGGATCACATAGTGGCTCAGTGTGTCCAGCGCCAGCCGCCATCGGGGCGTGGTCGTCGACCTGACGGTGAGGTACCCCATCAGGCTCTGGAAGAGGAGGTTGTCAAGACCTCGCCGCGTATGACATCATGGAGTGCTGAGGTTGATAGAGCCATGCTACTAGAGTCATCTTTTGTGACTCTACCTGGGACTGCCTCCCTTGACGAGGTGGAACATGTGAACAGTGAAATCCCTCTAGCAAGAGAGGCAGGTGAGATGGAAGCCGACATTGTATCTGCGTTAAGTGACCTATTAGCATCGCATGAGTCTGATTCTGTGGTGTGTTCTGATGGGGGGAAATTACGTGCAGATGATGCTGATCAGATAGCTAAAGTGAGAGATTTGGAGAGTTCGAGTTTTCATACTGTTGAGGCAGAAATTCACAAGGAGAACACTCCAAGTACTGACATGTCTGAAGATGCTGTTTCTAGGAAGCGTGCGGCTACCCCGTCCGACTCCGATGATGTCTTGACCCCTGGACAACGTTCAGGGAAGAAGACGTGGTCGGAAATCACGGGTGGGGGGAGGTCGCGCGAGTCCAGGACAGCAGGTAATATCACGGGGATTGCCAAAGGTGTGGGAAGTGCCTTGGGTGCTTGCCGGTGCAAAGAGAAAAAGGGAGTGGTAGCCCCTAGAGGAAAGCCACCTTTAACACAGTTAGGTGTGTAACTATTAATGTTAATGGTTTGAAATCTGTCAGAAAGTGTGTGCAGGTGCGTGAGTGGTTGAATCGTTTTGCAGTGGATGTGTTTTTTGCAATAACATAACCATAAAGTAGGAAGTTTGTTTGAGATGGATGGTTATGACATTTATGTGACTCACTCCAGACGTCTGAAAGGTGGAGTGGCTGTGTTGATAAAAGCGACCAGCCCGTTTGTGCTGAGACATTGGGAGGAAGGGGGGGAGGGTCGCGTGGTGTGAGTCGTGGGGGATTGGGGTAGTAGAAGAGTTGGTTTTTGTAGGGGTATATGGGCTGGCTGAACATGATGTTAATATTAAAAAATACTTTGTTAGAGATGTCTTGGTATATTATTTGAGGTCCCTGCCAGAAATTACAGTGGTAGGTGGTGATTGGAACTGTGTAGTGCGCCGTAAAGATGTTGAACCGAGGGGGGCAGGGTTCTGTTCGCTTGTTTTGGGTGACTTGTTGTCTGCTTTGGGGTTGGTTGATGTACGCGGAGGACGTGACTTTGGGATTGAGCATACTTTTGTGCATAGGGGCTATGCAGCATGTTTAGATAGGGTGTATGTGTCTCGGCGGGTGGTCGTAATCAATGTGCGTGTATTGAACATCTTTTTCTCTGACCACCGGGGAGTTTTTGTGGAGCTCGACTGGGGAGGTCTCCCGCATCGTTTTAAGGGATACTGGAAACTGAATACACGGATGCTACAAAGTGCGGATGATAGGGGACTATTCGAGGATTCTGGGCGTCTATGGGAGTAGACTCCTGGGAGGATGGGATTTAGTACGACAGTGGGATGAGGTTGTGAAGCCTCGAATTAAGGATTTTTATGTGAATCGGTGTAAGGAGGCCACTCGCTTGGAGTATGGTTTTCAGAGGTACCTGGAGGGTCATCTACGACAATGTTATGCACAGGGAGAGGCATCTGGGGTTTACCCAGTGGATGAGATCGATGCTATTAAAGAACAAATCCAAGTATTGAAAAATAAGGTTTTCGATGGGGCGCGCATTTCGAGTGGGGTGGAGGAGGCTTTGTGGGGTGACAAGCCGTCTGCTTGTGTCTTACAAAGTCAGACACAAAGGCGAAAAGCGACCTGAAATTGTGAGTTTAGTGGTGCAGGATGAAGTGACGGGTTATAGTGAGGGACAGGTCTTAAACAACAACTGAGGGGATAAGTTTTTATGTCGATACTTGGAGTAAGATCCAGATGCAAAGTAAAGACGAGAGTGACCATGCGATACAGGATTTGGGGAGAGGCATACGATGCGAGTTAAATGATTATGATCGCCTTCTCATGGGTGGGCCTATATCTGAGGCAGAGGTGTGGGAGGCACTACAAGGAATGAGTAAGGGAAAGGCTCCAGGCATTGATGGCATCCCTTGTGAATTTTTATATCAAACATTGGGAGGTAATACGGACTTTTATGGTTCGTTTACTCAATGCGATGAAGGAGGGGGGGGGGTGTTAGGTCTGTCTCAGCGTACGGCGGTGTTGGTCTTAGTTAGGAAATGTGATGTGCCGTTAGCGATTAAGGACTACCGTCCCATATCGTTGATGTGTAGTGACTATAAACTATATGCGAAATATTGTATGAATAGAATTAAGAAAGTGTTTGATAAGGTAATCATAAGAGTCAGTTTGGTGTGCCACGGTAGGTCAATGTATGATGGTCATGGGAATATCAGGGAGTTTGTTGAGGAATGCGGGGTGAGGGGTGGGGGTGGTGTTTTGGCTTTAGACTGGCGAGCCCGCTTTGATAGTGTGGAAAGAGAGGTTCTGTGGAAATTTATGAGATGGGCAGGGTTTTTGGAAATGAGGTCATCATGTGGGCCCGTTCGTTGTACAATGGAGCGGGTTTTAAGGTACAAATTAATGGCAAGTTAGGTGTTTTTGTACACATGAGCAGGGGCATTCGTCAGGATGCCCCATGTCCTCAAATGTTTTTTGCATGTATGCAGGACCCTTTTACTGGGCTGTTTGTGGGCGGGGAATAGAGACTTCGGGGGTCCGAGTATGTGGTCGACCAACCCTTGTGGGTTATGTGATGATACTACTGTGTTATTACGTTCACGGGAGCAATTGGGTTTTGTTGGGAGACTTGTTGACATATTTGGCAAGGCTACGGGGATGTGTGTTAATAGAGAAAAATCGAAAATTATGGAGTTGGGGGAGTGGGTAGGGGATGGGGTGGATGCAGAGGGGTGGACTGTGGTTGATCGTATCACTATATGTGGTATTCATTATATGCGGGAGGTCGATCAGATGAGGGCGTGCAATTCGGGAAGGGTTGTACATAGTGTCTTGGGGCGCTTAAATAGTCTACGGCCGCGACATTTAACCCTGCATCAGAGGGCGGTGGTCATTAATGTCCTGCTTTATAGCAAAGTATGGCACGTTGCTGCACTCTATCCTCTGTTGCAGGGGGACGTCAAACGTCTTTTGCATAGAATTTATCGATTTTTGTGGGGTTCAGGATGCGATTGGCTCACAAGAGCGGTGGTGGAGACATCACTGCATCAGGGAGGGTTGGGTCTCATTCCTCTAGAGGCTCGTGTCATGGCATGTTACGTGAAGCGTCGTTTTCTCCGACTGGGTGGGATGCATGGCGGGTTAATAATTTAATTTGGTGCGACGCGATGCTTCGCGTATTATTGAACATGAGGGACGTGCGCTGTGTAAAATTATGTACCTTAGAAAGGGCGGGTAGGGAGGTAGTCGTGGTGCGAGTTGAAGGAATGTATCCCATGTATGCGTGGGGTGATATATGGAGGCGAGTTCAACAGTTGCGTCTGCCTGCTCAAGTACGGGAAGTGGTTTTTAAATTTTTACCTGGAATCTTGCCGTCTAGGGTGGTGTTGTATAATAGGCGTTTGGAGGAAGACTGGGGTTGTCCGGTGTGCGGGATGGAGGAATCTGCTTTTCATGTTGTGTATTTCTGTGAGACTTTAGGTATGGTACGAGAGTGGTTCAGTAGGGTTTTGCGTTTGGTAGGGGAGGAGGTTTGTCGGTACTCCGGGCGTTGAGTTTTGATGTAGGTAGGGTTGACTTGCGTGTACAACGTGCGGTGTCGTATGTTGTGGCCGATTATATTTTCGTGTCATGGGCTATGAAGCACGTTGATGGTAACAGTAGAATTAGGGTGTTAGCAGGGACGATTTATAGGACAAAATGTCGAAATAGGTTGGTATATGAGGGGAGATGTGAGAGAGACTTCCCGCCTGAATATAAAGCCTTGGAGTTACGAGATTTGAGATAGTTGTGAGTGTTCAGTGGGTAATCTAACGGGCTGGTCAGCTGTGTCTAATTGTGTTTGTCAAGTGCGTGAATGTTTTGTGTTCTCAGAGTTCATGTGCGTCTCCTATGTAACGGTGATGACGAAATATCTTACGTGCTTTGTATATACAACTTTTAGGAATGTTTCTCGTCTTTTATGCCTCATTACAAGTCATTGGTGTACTTTTTGTATATGGTGTGCTTCCTAGCTCAGTTGAAAGGTTTTTCTTATTTCCGTTTATTTCCTTTATGCCGTGTCCGTGTGCTTTTCAATAATATATGTATATATGCAAGTTTTCGTTTTCCTGTAAGCTGTGATGGAGCTTGAACTATATGTGGAGGCAGTATTTTTCAATGTGTGCATCTCGTCAGTGTATAAGTTCACTTGTAGCTGCTGGCATTTGTGTTTTATTGAGATGTCAAATATCACAGTGTATTTTCGTTTTGTTATATTAGATATTTTCATTGTTGTGAATGGTAGCATCATCGTGATCCACCTTTGAACTGTAGTGCCTATTCTTAGTCCATGATAATAACACCGTGGTAGTCGCCCAAATTAACGTATTGTTGTGCTCTTTAAGGCACCTGAGTTCTTAGATTAAGTCTTGGACACGTTGTGTGTTGGCAGGCGGAAGCCACGCCTAGTAATATGCCAGATGAAGTATCCCGTTGTATAATACGAGTAGTGTAAGTTGGTCGATCTAGAAACACTGCCGGATAATGACCATGGAAAATGAGATAATGAGGGGGTCTGCATGACCTTAGGGCTGACAGGGTATGAGTTTAATATGTTTAATCATCCCCCAAGGGGATAGAGAGTCTTATTCCTATACATTAATAAGTAGGTACATAAGTAGAACAAAGGATTCAGGTGTGCAGGTGGCAGATTCCAGGATAATGAGTGTGGAAAAGAATGTGATAATGGGTGGTCTGCATAAGCTCAGGTGCTGTCAGGGGTACAAGTTTAATATGTTTTATCATCCCCAAGGGGATAAAAGAGACTTATTTCTGTTTTAATTAACTAAGTATAAGAAGGTAGGTAATGACACTTCTGACTCCCCAAACTCAATCACTCGATAGAAGGGGAGGCAGTACAAAGGATTCAGGTGACTGGGTACAAGCTTGCCATCTCCGGGGGAAAGCCCCCCCCTTCCCCGGGCCCCCTCCCAAACTCACTGAAGCGACTGTTGCTACTTCACAACACTGCTGGGTTAAAGAACGCGGTAATGGATGGCTAGCTGGTCCCCGAGGGAACCGGATTCCGGGATAATGACCATGGAAAATAATGTGATAATGGGGGGGGGTCTGTATGACCTTAGGGCTGACCAGGGTTAGGAGTTTAATATGTTTAATCATCCCCAAGGGGAAATAGAGAGTCTTATTCCTAAGCATTACTAAGTAGGAACAGAAGTAAAAAAAAGGATTCGGGTGGGCAGGTGGCAGATTCCAGGAAAATGAGTGTGGAAAAGAATGTGATAATGGGGGGGGTCTGCATAAACCTCAGGGCTGTCAGGGGAAACAAGTTTAATATGTTTAATCATCCCCCAAGGGGATAGAGAGACTTATTTCTGTGTAATTACTAAGTATAAGAAGGTAGGTAATGATCACTTCTGACTCCCCAAACTCTATCACTCTGATAGATGGGAGAGGCAGTACAAAGGATTCAGGTGACTGGGTACGACTTAATAATTGGGTGGGGTCTCTGATGGAGTGTTGCAGCCAGCCTGCTTCTTTGGAGGTCATCGGGTGTGATTATCAGCCCTGCGCCCGCTCTCCGGCTACATCGGGGGCATCTGTGTGAAAAAGGATAATAACCTAATTTTTCAAAGGGTGAAAACAAAAAAGTCTCTCTTAGCAAATTATATTTTATTAGTTAACATTACATTGTTTTATTCCTCCTCTCCTCAGAACAGCTAGCTTCTAAGAGCATGAAACTACGAGCAGTGGGCGGAAGATCTACCTCTCTCGCGTCGATGCTTGGGACCCTGGGGAAAAAATCTCTTACGGTTTTTTTCTCTTCCCCGCCAAAGATTGCAACTGTCTCCCCATCTCTTGTTCCTCTTCTTCTGTACTCCCTTCTTCAGTACTGCTATTAGCTTCTTCGTCTTCCTCCCTTTGTCATCTGTTTTATTTTTTTAAAATAATTTAAACTTTGTTTCTCTGGCATCTGGTTTGACCATAGGATACAGAGTGATAGGCATCTAAGTAAAAGCGCTTATCATCAAATGAGCTAAGACCTCGTTTCCTAGTGCTGATAGTGGTCATCTGCCCTTTTTTAAAATTTTCCCTAATTTGACTATATTGGAAGGTATGTTTAGAACCGTCTTCCCAGCACACTTCTAAAGTTATTATGAGTTTAATAATTGTTGTTCAGACTGAGGAACCCCTTTTTGGGCAGCGATAGTGTTGTTATTATCTGCTAGCAGGATGCTATACATTTTTGGGTTTTTAATGCAGACTATTTCTGAATAAGGCGGTCCCCCACCTCACTTTTAAGTAAGCCTAGAGATCCCTTCTTGAGTCATTGTAGAGAGGATGATCTGTGGGGAAATTAGATGTGTCTATCCATTTCCTCAATGGTTCCTTACCGATTTCATCAGTAAGGTTTTTGATGCCCTCTAAAACAGCGTGACCTATCGGTATCGAATAGATTAGTTTTATTTGTCTTGGTATGTTTTCTTAAGAATCATATACCAAAAATGGTACAGCTTAAATTTGGCAAGTTCTAGTATCTGGTAACCTTGTAATTAGGGTAAGTGAAGTTTTATGGCTGGCGTCCCCGTCGTAACCAATACTTTGTTTTCTGAAAAGCTTTATGGCTTTCTTAAATAGTGGCTTACTCCACGCTCGCAAAAATGCTCCTGCTGATGTTACGAGCTTCGTTTTGTTGGCATATTTTGATGGATTAAACAATGTCTTGCCGAATACAGAATTGGTCAACAATTTAAATAATCGCTGACAGTCTTTACTAGTGCTACTTTTTACGTTGCCTCACGTTCGTTTCAACAAAGCCCGCCAATATTTTCCTTGTGAGAATTCATATATGCTATGAATTTTTCTCAATTTGTAGACCTTTTCTCCAAGAACAACTGCAAAAAAAGGCAATGATATTAGGTAGTTTCGTTTGGGGAGATGGTCCCCCACTAATTTAGAAATTTTTAAAGGGGTAATTTTTTGATACTGATAGCCAATAGCTTTTGCTGTACTCAGATAGATCATCTAATGTTATCTGTTTGTGATAGAGACATAGTGGTAAGTCATCCGTGTAGCGAGTAATTCGGGGGCTATTCCTAGAGTGTCTATAAGAAGCCAGTAACCTTTTATAGAGTCTTGAGGATTCTTCTGGAGAAGCCCAAACCATTTGCGAGAAAACTCACCATTTCTGCGGGTGAGAGTTTTCGAATGTTTGCGTAGGGCAGCGCCTCAGTCATGCAAGAACCAAAATAAAGAGAATTAAAATCCCAGTATAGCAAAAATTTACTTACTAAGTTTTTTCTCATAAAAATTTGGGATTAATGAACTGGTTTTTGGGCCCTGAGCAAACGTCCTAACAGCATAGTGAAGCCGCCTCTTATATTAGACTGTATGATGTTATAAAGCTCCCTGATCAGTAATTAATTCTAATTCCACTCCACTGGTTTTTAAGAAAGCATCATAGGAAAAAGGGGGGAGAGAAGCATAGTGAACAACATCTAGATTATAGATGTTGTAAAAATAATCTCCTATGCAAGGTGAATATGTCGCCAGAATTTCCAATCACAGCTGAGATATACTAGGAGATAGTCTCCTAGAGTTGACAAGCTTTTTTCTCCCAAACCAGATGAGCATGATCGAATTCTTTTTGGGCTAATATGCTTCTTGACAGAGAACGTAGAAAGCTCTTTTTGGGGTAAAGTCTTCTCTTCGAGCCTTTCTGGGGAGCTGCAATATTCATAAGGAAACACTTGTTTCCCGGGTTAATAAGCATCCCCAACTTTCGGGGGTAGATGACTTATCATCGCCTCTGTGAATTTCAAGGGTGATTTTGAAGCTATGTGCGCCTAAAGCCAACTAGCCAAACCAGCGGACAAGAAGGCTAGACTATCCAGGAAACGTAGTGCTCCTATTTCTACCTTTAGGAATTTATATCCCTGTTCATTAAAAACATTGATTGGGGCTTTAACACTTAGTTTTTTAAATTTATCAAAGCCATATCATATGATAGGTTATGAATAATAACAGGCAAATATTTACCTGAATTTTTCTGCCTTAAATTGCAATTATTGCAGAGTGCTCCTAAATAATTACCTTGGGCATTAGATGTCATGATGCCTCACCTTTGGTTTGGTAAGAGTAAAGTCCTGATGACAGAAGTTGCACTTCTTCTGTATGGCAAAATGTATATGCTGCTCCCTGGTCATATGAAGTGGATAACAGGGAGTGTTCATCTTTATCCAATCCCATAAAGACGAAAGTCTACCCATACATATGATCAATAAAACTGTACCCCCGATGGACATATCTATCTATTATAGTGTTATTTCTGTCTATCACTATATAGCATAAGCTATTGCTACGTTTTCTAGCTGTTATTACCCCCTCTGGCTTACGATTATCGAGATAAGCTTCTAAATCCACAAAGGCAGTATGAGAGGGCAAGTAGCCCTTGTGAGTATTTTTGAATTTACAAACGCTTCCAGCTGGGGGAAAAATCAACTTTTTTGGTTGTCGCATGAATTGAAATAAAGTTTTTAAGTTGCAAATGTCACTATATTCACTTAAACAATTTCAAGCAAAAGGTGCTTATTGCGTGAATGTTTTCTGGAGAAAATTCTCATATATTTCTGGAAGTGTTTGATTAAAGCTACATGAGTCTTTCCCAACAATAACAGGGGCACTACCAGTGAATATTTATTACTACCCCCTACGACATAAAGTGCATGATAGGTCCCTTCATGAGAAGTTAAGCAATAAATAAATTTTTGATATTTTGTTGTCAGACTCGAGTTTGTGGATGTCACTCCACTGGACAGGAGAGTCACTCGCGAGTAATTGACAAATTTCTGAAGGCTATCACATCTAGATAAATATCGTCTGATTTTATACCTGCCCCAGCCAAGTCTACGACAGAAAAAAGGGCCGCCAGACATTGAATAAAACAGCTATTTTTTACCCCCTCTCGGGTTAAATATCTGATTTTTCCCTTTCGTAAAAGATGGGGGGATATTCTATATAGTCTCCTAGGTATCCACGCACTCCATTCTTGCATATTACAATATGAAAACCCTTTATATAACTAGTATAAAAGCCTGACCCCTCGCCCGATGAAATTTCAGTTTCTAATCGCGTGCTAGGTACTCCCTCCATGACCGTAAGAGCCGAAGATTTTTCATCTCGTGAAAACTAGTTGCGCGGGAAAAGTTATATAATGCTACGACTGTCATCCTCTCCCAAGTAGCGACTGCCCTGCGAAAAATAAGGCTCAGTTCGGCATAAATCCTAAGAGCATTTTCATAAAGTGCTCGTCCTGATAGAACAGTGAAAAAATATAATATATGCTGCATAAATGTTGTTGCGAAGGACTGAAGAAATAATATGGGGTCGTGTTTATGAGAGGCAGGAATTGAATATTTTATTCGACAGAAGTGACCTTGAAAGCAGTTAGACTGCTGTAAGATATGTGGTTCCTCTGAAATGGAATCGTCTCCCATTTCACTCTCTTCCTCATCTGAACGAAAATTTTTTTTACCTGAAGTGAACCTTCGCTTAGCAGAGGAGGGGGAACCCAAGAAAGAGTAGTAATGATCCTTGGAAGAGGAGCTGTCACTTGTGGCGGCTGGTCTCCATCCACTGGGACCGGCAATCGGCTCAATTTTGCTCTTGTGGGAGTGTTACGGTCGAAGATTCATCGGGGGACACAGACTGATCTGCATAATATAATTAGCGAAAGTTATTTATTATTATTTTGTTTTAGAGTCATACTAGACTAATTATAACTCGAGCAATCTTTTAAAAAAATGTTACTGTTAAAGTATAAAACTGGGAGAAGCTAAGCAATCTAGGGAATATATGCGGTTCTCAAAATGATTTTTATTCTTGTTAGTGAGATACTTTATAAACATATCTTAAAAATGTTTGACTGTTAATAAAAATAATTGATTAAGAAAAGAGCGCTGACTCTTTCTTCCTGGCCCGCCCCCGGATCATCTGTTGGAGTATTGCCCCGCCCCAACTGTTGGAAAAAATTATTATTAGCTCAAAGACTTATTTTCATTATCTGAAAATAGCAGTTTTAAGAAAAAAACATCAATTCAGAGCAATAACCTGGTAATCTCACCTGTCAGCATCTCCTGCGATGAGCTGTGACATTCGCTAACACACACTGATACCCCACAGAAACTACAGGAGTATGTGTGGTGAGCTGCATCCTGAGGGTAAATCGCCCGCATAGGTGGCATCTGCAAGCTGGGTGACGAGCCATAGCTGTAAATACACACACACACACTCTCATATTCCATAAATTATTTAAATTATAGATAATATTTTAATCTCCCATAGATAGAGAATTTTTTTTAACCCTGCTCTAATTCTAAGCTGGTAATTTTCTTGAGTGAGCGGGAAGAGCACCTTTCGCCCTAGACGAAAAGGTTGAGCGTATTTATAGCACGCTTTTAGGATAGCGTGCTCAATAAGATACTTAATTTTCCCCAAAAGTAGAGGTACAGTTTTTCACATCAGTCTCTCTCTATTTTCAACGAGAATCTTTTAACAAAAATCCCTGCAAGTCTATATATTATAAATATAATCTAGAAAAGATTTCTTATTGTCAATAAAGTAAGAGGGATAAAATCTGGGAAGAACTCTTTTCCCGAACGAAAAAAATAAGAATTTAGACCGGCAAGTAGGGAGGATTACGTAAATTGCCATAGTCATGTAAATTTCCCATTTGTATTAAAGCCGAGGCGGGGGAAAGATTGATTAATTTATAGATTCTGTCCATCGCCAAAACTAAATATTCTTAAAAATAATAATAATAATAATAATATATTTTTCCCCAAAATAAAAATAAATAAATAGGCATCAGCTGGCAGAAAGTGGCGGAGCCTGCTTCTCTTTGTCTGTGACCTCCATTCTACCCACCACCACCTGGCGTAGGGGCCCCCCGCCCGAGGTAGTGAAACTGCGTAATATCCAGACGACCTTCACTGTCGGTCGGGCTTTTTTTTTTCTATGGTCTTCTGGCGGGAGAAGGACATGCTGCCATTGTTATCTTCATCTCCGGGATAAACTCCCCCCTCCCCTCTGCTTTGAACTAAAAAGAAATGTTTATATATAAGATGATTCTTCCACAAAAAGGCTCATTTGAGTGGGAAGAATGGAAAAGGGTCTGTACCTTTACAGAGGAAGATTTGAATTTTTTAAAGAGGCCTGCAAGAATACTTGTCGCTGGTTTTAGTGGAGCAGGCAAGAGCAGTCTAGTGGGGGCGTTTATGTCAGAAATATGCCGGGTTTTCTTTCGCGAGAATAATCATTTCCAGTCTGGATGATAAAACTCACCCCTTTGAAACAAAACACCTCTCTTAGTGAGAAAAATCATTTTAGTGAAAGGTCTCATTAACCCGGCGGTTTAAACCAAAATCCCCTTGAGACGGGACAATAGCTCTCTGTATATAATTGATGACCTTTTAATGAAGCATTAAGAGTGATATTATAGCTAATATTTTTACTAGAGGAAGACACGAGCAAATACCCGTAATTCTCATATCTCAAAATTTATTTCCAAAAGGAAAATACGCTCGCACGATCACGCTTAATTGTAGTCAATATATTTTATTAAGACAACGAGATCTGTCTCAGTTGGAATGTCTGGGGCGACAAATTTAGGGAAAAAAAATCTAGCCCCGAAATTTGTTGAGATATATCGTCACGTAACTGCGGATAAATACGGCTATCTTCTGGTTGATTTAACCGCTCCAGAGGAAATTCAATTACGAACTTCATTACCGGAGAGGGCAACTGTGAAACTGCATAACCGCTGGTAAAAACAAAAAGGGCCCTTTTAAATTCACATAAAAAGAAAATTCTAGAAAAAGTATTATAGAGACGTCAATAGCCCCGGGGGCTTTACTGGGAATGTTAACAAACTTTTTAGAGCAGCTAGGGAGAAAAACGCCTCTATTACTTATAAAGACGTAGTAGATTATCTCTCTTCTAGAGGGCCTATACTTTGCATAAATTGCAGCCTCTGCGATTTCCCAGACGGAAATTCAAAAGCCGCTGCCCCTCGCATTATACTCACCTGCGACTTGGCGGACATGACTTTATTACATTCCCACAATGGCGGCATTAAATATATTTTGTTATGCATAGATGTCTTTCAAGGTTAATGAAGGTGGTAGGGCTGTCAGAAAAAACTCAAAAAGCGTCTTGTCAGCCTTACGAAATATTATAGAAAGCCCCACCTTCCGTGGAATTTGGGGATTACACACGGACAGAGGGACCGAGTTTTATAATCGTCCTCTTCTGAATTACCTAAAAAAAAAAATTTTTAAATTTTATACAGTACCTTCTCGGACACTAAGGTGCAATAGCGGAACGAGCTATTTGCACGCTTAAGCATAGATCTACCGCTATATGACTTTAACAAATTCTTTAAAATATATAGGGGTATTACCAGCCATAGTAGAAACTTACAATCAACTCCTCACCCCCTCTCTCAAGAAAGGTCAAACTCCACAACAAGTGCATTCTCTGAGTCTTCCTCGAGACATTCGTCGGCAGTTTGGGCTAATGTATTTAAATGCCCGTCCTCATCAGCCTCGTACTAGTCCACGACTGACTCCTGGAGCGATGTGCGGGATAATAGCCACCGGGGGATATTTCACAAGAGTTATTGGCCTCAAAACACCGAAGAAATTTTTTAAAATCCAATCGGTTGATAATTCGCAAGTAACCCCCAAAATATTCTCTTATCGACCTGAGCGGGGAAAAAATACTCGGGCAATTTTACGCTCAGGAATTAATAGAAACATCTCTACCTGAATTTTTTCCCATTAAAATATGAGACGGAGAAGAAAAACTGACGGCAGTAGAGAATATCTGGTGAGCTGGGTGGTTTATCCCCGAAGTGCAGATAGCTGGGTGCACGAGAAGGACATGCAAAATGTCAGACAGGGGTAACCCCCTAGCAGGGGCAACACAGAGAGTTTTTTAATTTTTATTAAACCAAACTTCCAGCTAAAGCTCGCAATCGTATTATTAAGGAATTAAAAAAAAAAGAAATTAATTGCATATCTGAGATATTTATTTAATTTTCTTAAGAAAAAATCTAACAGTAGAACTGACTATTTTGAGGCAAATTAAAGAAGTTTAGAGGAGACATTCTCACCGTTGCCCGAAAACGAACTCCACTTTATAAAAAAAAAAATATTCTTTTTTCAAAGCGTGGAGGAGCCATCTTAACTACACTCTTACCTCTGGTCATCCTCGCTGATTAGTATTTTATAAAGTAAAAAATAATCGAAAGGTGGTAAAGGAATTTTGTCTCATCCCTCGGCTAACCGCCGAAAATATATTTTTAAAAATGGAACAAATATCTTACCCACTCCTAAGCGCGAATCTCCTTTTCCCCGCCTTCGCAGAAGCACTGCAACCACCACTATGGTGCGTAGGAAGGAATCTTCCAGCCTCTCGAGAGTGAAAGTGAAACCAGCCCAAAGCAAGGATGAGAAGGTCAGCTCCTGCCCCAGCGTAGCAACTCGCCCTCATAAGGGTAATTGCCGCTTCGAGCTACCACCTCCCACGAGCGGGCACCCACCCGAGCTCTTTGTTGAGACTGGTGAGTCCCCCATAAAAAAAAAACAAATAAGCTCGCTCGCGGTAATGGCGCCCGCGGCGGTGGCGGTGGTGGCGGCAGTGGCGGCAGTGGCGGCGGCTGCGGCGGCTGCAGTGGCGGGCGCGCCCGCGGTAGTTGCCGCGACGAGTCTAAGAGTAAAAAAAAAAAAAATCCGAAACAGAAAATAATAGCCAATAATAATAAACTCCCGCCGGAAATACTTTTATCTTTAATATCAAGAAAAAACAACAGTCTTTCTCTCTCGCCTGAGGACTCTTCCCCAAATTTAAATGAAATAATTGATCTGTATTTCACGAGAGAAGAATTGCCATACGCGAAATCCTTGCTGAATCTATTCAAGAATAATAATTCTTTTATTCGGTGGGATAAGAGAGGTATTTTATTCCCTCCATACCATAATTTAAACATCTTACAAATCATTAAATCTTTGACAAGCAGTCGAGCGTACATCGATAAAAAACTTTTGCCCGTTGTAGGGGAATTAGTGAGCCTTATTAGATTAGAGCCAAGATTTATAAAAAATCACAAGGCGAGAAAACAATTATTAGGCGGTTTTTATGTTAAAAAGACCGCGGAAAAAAAGCCGCTCTGGCTAGCCTATTGAATTTAAGCTTTTTATAAGTCGAGAGAAGAGCTTTGCCCGCTTTAGTAAATACCGGGACAGGATAGAGACAAGAAGTTCCTTCTCGAAGTGCTATTCATAAAAAAAAAAAAATGGACCAGCCATCAGTTGATTATCCCGAGAGAATTAATCTCCCGTTGAATGGGAAAAAGGAGAAAAGGACCCAGTTTGTCGATATTATTACACTCAATTAACGTCAAAGACGAAAGATTTATCAGCAAGTGTGTTACAAAGCTCGTGTGATACAAAGTTTATTTGGCAAACCTACGAATCCTTTTTAAGTCAATTGCCCCATACCAAATTTTCTAAGACTTTTGATGGAAATTGAAAATTATATGACAAATTTTAATCAGAAAGAACTGACGGCTGAAATCAGACGCTTGAATAGCTACGCATGATTTCCGGATATGATAGAAGCTTTGAAGGGGGCCCCAAAACTTGTATAGCACCCCTTTGACGAAATGTCAACCTAGAGAGGCCCCCCCAAACCCCCACCAACCAACCCGCAGGAGTGGGAGGCTACAGCACGCGGTATTTAAACCCCGCCGCCGACGTACCGATAAACATTTTCCTTTTCACTTCCCTCAGCGAGGACTCTAAGGAACCCAACTGTTGACGAGAATGGAATATAAATTTCCAGTAATTGCGGGGGAATAACGGGCGAAGAATTTCCCGGAATATGGGGATTGTATCGTTATCCCCACAACGCTACTTCTGCTCGTCCCCACGAGCCGGCTCTTTCACTCTGGGAAAAATATCCTTTTTCCAAAATTGAGCGAAAATCGCTAAATCCTGGGGAACCGTGCCATAGCTGCAGATCGGGGCACACCCGGGAAATTGTCCTAAAATCACCCCCACCCTGCACCAACACACCTTGACGACAGGCCAGAGGATTTTTTAAGACCCCACCCTTTCAAGCACTAATATGTCAGTTCTCAGGGGTCCTTGTCTTGAAAAGAATGAAATTGCGCAACAGCAATTAGAGCGTAGTCTCGACACGCATTATGTACGCGGTTGGGGCAAGGACACGCAACAGAATCGACGAATTTGGTTTAAATTATGTCTGGTGTCCCTGGGAAGGGCGGTGATAGCCAATGGCAACATCAAACGGGTAATTTTACCCCAGTACATTGGCATGAGCAGAAAACACCGATGAAAAGGCACACTGAATATCTCCCTCTCATTAACATATTTCAAGACATATTACTGAAACGGGAAATTCAGACATGCTTGCTCGTACCGTCAGTGAGCCCATACTTGGCAGTACCTAAAATCATCCTAATGAGTGGAAATTGAACGCGGCGCCTCCCCCGAAGCTCTAGAACGGAAATACTACAGCTGTCTGTGAGAAGCAAGGCACTGGCAGCGTCCAGCGGTGGCAGCAGTGCCGGTGGTGGCAGCGGCCCAAAAGCAGCAAACAGCAGCGGCAGCGGCGGTGTCACGGTGCTGACGTCGGACCAGCCGGTGGGATTGGAACTAAACGAGACAGTGGCATGCGTGAAATGGACATGCCTGATGGAGTCGAGGTCACTTCACGCGGGAAAACGCAAACGACAGCACGATGTTGTGGATATTTTATTCCTAAATGCTGTAACTAATAAAAAAAAAAAAATGTAAAGTCTTTAAACTAAAGTTTTTTTAAACGATGATGTGGATATTTTATTCCTAAATGCTGTAACTAATAAAAAAATAAAAATGTAAAGTCTTCAAACTAAAGTTTTTTAAGCCTTTAAAAAATATATATAATGGTCTATATTTTGTATTTGCCTCATACTGTCTCTGTCCCTCAACATGGACAGAGGGGGTCCGGGGAAATATATCTATTTGAGCAGTTTAGAAAATATTGACATTTTCGACAATACAGCTTCGGCCTTTCAAAATATAATTACAGCAACGCCTTTAAATCCATCCTTGAACTACGAAATAGCCTTGCTTAATGTTTTGTATCCCAAAAAATTCAATGTTCTAACAAGAGACGATGCCGAATGCGGTATTGACATTATACAAAATCACATTACTGAAACAGGAATAAGTACAGAAGCAATAGTCCACCACTTTCTACCAAAAAATGATGTGTTATCGACAGATGCCAGCCATATTATTGAAGAAATTAATCGACAGCTAACAGCAGATTTAAAAAAAGCCTTTAGAGATAATTATTCGGCACATTTCCCGAAAGGGAAAAATACTCCAATTATGATGTCGGGAAATTTGGGGGGGTTTTAGTTTCGATGAGATGGGGAACCTTTACGGGAAAAAACAATGCTGCCACTTTATTTAAAGCTCAATTTAAACCGAGAATAGCTCGGGTGCTTGGCTTTCAGGGCTGAAAAATAAATTTTTTATTTCGTAGTGACGCGCCCGAGGGGACCTCCTTTCCCCCAAACAGAATGCCCCATTCAAACCTGAACCCACTGGGCCCGGGGTTGATTATGTTTTTAAAATATAGTGATATTGTTGGAAAACCCCAAATATACGGTAGTCAGTTAGTCAATATTCTGGATGCTTTCCCCCTTTCAGGAGAGTTATTCAAAAGGTGCTCATCCTATGATGTACAAACCTCTATGCGTAACTAAATTAGATAAAAATAGCTATCAAATGACAGATCAGTTTGGTCGTAATCTGTCTTTTGAAAGCGGTCATTCCACTACCGTAGTGTTACATGTAAGACCGATAAATAAATAGAACCAACTCTGCGTAAAAATGGTTATTGTTTCTCTAACCGCCCAAAAATGCGTGTACCCTTTCAAGTGCCCTCTGAGCAGGAATTTCGGAGTTATTCTCCCTTAAAACCCTCCCATGTGGGAGCTGGTCTGGGGGGATATTCAAACTTTCACGCGCCATACAGAGTCCGAGGTGGGGGATTTTTTTCGGCTTTAGCGGGTCTAGCTAAAAGAGCTTTACCTTTTCTTTTCAGAGTGGCTGCGCCAAGTGCAGTAGAATTTGGAACTAAATGCTCGATGATTATCAGTCTGGAAAAACAGACAGAAAGCTGCTCTTAAATCTCACGGGATAGATGCTTTAAAAGGAGTTGCAAAGACAGTTATTACAGGCGGCAGAGTAAGCAGGGTGACTAAGCGACGGCTGAATAATTAAATGCAAGTTAAATAAAAGCCGACGAAGCCAAGTTGCTTATAAAACGGATGTATTCTCTCTCGTAAAACAGTTGCTTTTTTAGCCATTTGGGGGGTGTCGGGGCTGAAAACAGCGGACTCAAGGTCCCGTTAAATGATTATTCTTCAAGCGTCATTAATCAATTCCCCCGACCGCATAGACTGAGACAAGTTGAGGGGTTCCATAGCTCGCACTCAGAGTTTTGATACTCTACCAGTAAACCTTCCTCTCTCTCAAAAACTAAAAGATAATTTTCTAGAATTTAGAATTCCTGGAGTTCCCGGGGCATTTCTAGATTTAGGCAAAATAGTTATAGAATTTAGAGTGACTCAAAAAGAGGGGTGATGGGCAAAAGTCCACTAGGGGAAACAAGCAACATCGCCCTCATAAATGGATTTTCCAACACGTTATTTAAAAGTGTCCAGTGTTTCCTGGGCGAGCAAATAACGGAAACAAATTCTAGTTTTTAAATTTCTGGTCATTCATTAAACTCTGCAGCTCAGTAAAACGAAGCCAGTTTTCCGAGTATCGCCCGACTGGGGTATCTCTTGCCCCACTTTAAAGGAGAAGGTATAACTAAATTGTTTGATACAGCCTATTTCGGGCCCCCACATCGGCAAAAGAACCACAGATACTGACAAAGAATGATAAAGAACAGGGCATAACTCTGTGTTTTCCCTTGGCTCTGGACATATCCACTCTGGACCAATATCTGCTTGACAATATCGATTTAAAAATTAGGCTGGAATTATCCCTCAAGCGTGGACTCTGAAACAGACGATGATGCCAGCACATTTCCAGCTCCATATTAATTTACGCTAAGCTATGGCTTAATAGGGTATACCCATATACATCAGCTTATATGGCCTTGAACAAGTCTCTAGCCTTAGACGCAAAGCCGATAATATATACTTTTTTAAACGCACTCTAAGTAAAAAATTAAAGTGCTAGGTCACAATCAAACGAGCCTCCTAATAGATTTAGCCATGGGGGTCATGTAATTCCCGCCAAAATTTTTTATGGTAATTTTGCCCATTCAGCCTATGCAGGAAAACATAAGGAGAATGGTCTATATTTTGAGCATGGGGATCTAGCCAGTTTATCTGTATGTATTAATAATAATACAGTTTATGCATAAGCATGATTTTCCCCCATCATTATAGTAAAAATTTTATTATGAGGCAATTAACTCTCTGGGCATTGAGGAAGAAAATTTAATTCTCTATGAATCATTCGCCTCCGGGCGAACCATCAATATTTTCAATTTAACCGACAGCCAAGTGGAAGACGCTCTCCCGATTGAAAAATCTGGTAACTTGAGAATTGAATTACAGTTCTCTAAGCCCGCCCCTCATAATAAGGTAGTTTTATTTTTTGCTCAGACCACTGGTTTTTTATCCATCGACCAGAATAGATCTGTTCATTGTGATGTGCGAGCATAAATAAAAAATTTAATTGCGCAGAAATAAATAAAAGTTTAATTTTCCCGCCCCAGGAAATAAAATCACATATATTGGCTGTTTCACTATAGACGCTCTAAAAGCAAATAAGATTAGATGACTATCCCTCAGACAGGCCCATAGTGCTTGTAAGTAAATTCTTCCTTCGTACAGTTCAAAAGTAATGGGTCATTTTTTTTCTCTTCTCTTGGACAAGAAAAATAGCTATCCTTCTTCTTTGACAGTTACGGGAAAAAACCAGAGAATTATGGCATAAATTTAAAAAATTTTTTAAACTAAAAAAATTAAATATTTATATCGTTTATCCGGCAGAAACACAAAGTGATTTTTCACTCACTTGCGGTCTATATGTTATGATGTTTATTCATAAAGCAAGCCTTGTGGGATTAGAAAGAGCTTTAATATTTTTTTAAAAAAAATTTCTCGGAAAAATCGCTTTTTATCAATGACAGATTAGTGATAGCATATGCTAGAGGGGAATTTTAAAATGTTAAACCCCCTTGTGAAAATTTCATTTTGCCTAAGTAGTCAAGTTATATTTGTGCTTCCCCCTGTGAGGAAGGTCACCTCTGACGAGAGTATCCCCCCCCCAATACCCCTCCTGGCTGGTAAGGCCCCCTCTGAGCTGTATATAAGAGCCCGCTGAAGCTGTCTTTCCCCCCCAAAAAATTTGAGGCTGAACCTCTCCATAGCCTTTTACTCTCATCATGGTGAAGGAAGCGACATTCTCGATTCTTGGGAAGCGAGACATTTATTTTGCTAAAACTTCTCTTTGGGAAAATTAACGAAACAAACGAGCGCAAGAGACTTATAAAATTTTAAAGTTGAGTCTCTTTTTTCAACAGTTTTCACTGGACCAGTCAGAATTTGTAAAGTTTTTGATTTTATCGGCTGGTAGATTGGATACTTCTCTTTGAATATTAACGAAACAAACGAGCGCAAAGAAATATAATAAATTTTTTAAAATTGAGTCTCCTTTTTTTTCTTCAACAGTTTTCACTGGGCCAGTCAGAATTTGTAAAGTTTTGATTTTTATCGGCTGGTAGATTGGAAGGGAAGGAACACGCCCCGGGATCAAACTCCTAAAGCGGTGTCATTGTGATGATAGCAGGAAACGCAAACATAGACTTCCTCAGGAAAGGGTATGTCTTCTATGTTCCCTCCTTTGGTAGATTAGAGACGAGTCCCACTCCTTTATTTGAAAGTGATAAATATGTTCTCTTTTAATGACTTACAGCCCGTTGGAAGATGGGATCAGTTCATCTGATTTTAGAGGAGCCTATGAAGAAAGAACCAGATCTCGACAACGATGAAACGCAGAGCCTTCCCTCATGTCAGTCTGATGACCTCGTTGTGGACCTCTCTACGCTCGATACTGCTCAATCTGATGACTCTGTTGAGGTCACTGCCGCAGCAGGTGCTGAACAAACTGGCGACCTTGAAGCGCACCCTGACAGTCAGTCGGAGAAGGAAGGGAAAACCCCCGACGTGAGAGTAAATGCTGGAGATGGAGTAAAGCCAGCAGAAGGGGTAAAGACAGCAGATGGAGTAAAGACGGCAGATGGAGTAAAGGCAGATGATGATGTACCTGAAAAGGAAATCATTTTCGAGCGGGAGGTTATCAATCTTACAGAAAGTGAACAGGAGGAGCGCAGTCATTCAGTCTAACCAGTAAAACTCGCACAGTTTCGCCCCTTTGCTAGCGCTAAAAAAACTTTGCACAGCTTTTTTGCCCTTTTGTATGTGAATTAATAAAAATATTGACAAACTCTGATTTTTATTTACATATAACTATATATTACTATCTTCTCTAGTCTAAACATATAAACAATATCGCACCACTTAAGCCTCTCCCCATCTGAGAGTGGGTAAGAGGAAAATGTATATGTCAAAGTTCCTATAAAAGCTCTATCAGCACAAAGGTCTTCCCTAGATGACCTTTCTCACTGCTTTAAGCCTCCCGCCACCTGAAAAGATCTAGCAGCTGGCAAGAATAAACAGTACCGTAGTACCGGGAAGAACCTTTTTTTTTTTTTTGCTGAGGTACGGACGGGCGAGCAACATTCCCTCGGGGGACCAGCTACCCATCCATTACCGCGTTCTTTAAACCCAGCAGTGTTGTGAAGTAGCAACAGTCGCGTCAGTGAGTTGCAGCCCGGGAAGGGGGGGGGGACTCCCTCGGAGATGGCAAGCTTGTACCCAGTCACCTGAATCCTTTGTACTGCCTCTCCCATCTATCAGAGTGATTGAGTTTGGGGAGTCAGAAGTGATCATTACCTACCTTCTTATACTTTTGTAATTACACAGAAATAATCTCTCTCTATCCCCTTGGGGGATGATTAAACATATTAAACTTGTACCCCTGACAGCACCTGAGCTTATGCAGACCACCCATTATCACATTCTTTTCCACACTCATTATCCTGGAATCTGCCACCTGCACACCTGAATCCTTTGTTCTACTTATGTACCTACTTATTAATGTATAGGAATAAGACTCTCTATCCCCTTGGGGGATGATTAAACATATTAAACTCATACCCTGTCAGCCCTAAGGTCATGCAGACCCCCTCATTATCTCATTTCCCATGGTCATTATCCGGCAGTGTTTCTAGATCGACCAACTTACACTACTAATACGTGATTGCTTGTGTATGTGTGTAATTCTGTGTGCTTGTTTTTGTCACATTGTTTATTTGTATAGTGTTTTATTTTCCTGTGTTTTGACTTCATTATTTATTTATATAAGAATCTAGTTAGTGCCTGGTATCTCGTTGACATATTATTTTATGTACCCATAACTATTTTGTACCTGAGGGGTTAATTTTGGGAAGAGCATGTACTTGTTTTTAACTGAGATTGTGATGTAGGTCATTACTCTGATTATATACTGTGAAGGTTGTGAACCTTTGTCATATGTCAGTCACAGTATGTTAACTATACAAATCTGAAAGGTTTATATAATTTATATTTAATATAGTTTATATAGTTATAGTTTTTATTGTTTATATTATAGTAGTATGTTATATGGAAAAATTTGGTGAATGTATATGGGTAACCTCTTTTATGTTTCCCTTACAATGTGCTGTTTAAAACTTGTTAGGTAGTTGTGTAGATTGAGGATCCTACTGTACCCTTTTTATATCTTTATTTAATATTAAGCTGTAAAGTTTTTTAAATAAAATATAATAAAAAAAAATTGCCATAATGTCGTCAATAGGAAATACCCGCCACCCCCCTTTACATAACAGGCCCCCTTAACCTGTCTTCCAAATAATTAACAAGCCCACATTTTAAAGAATTAATTCGTTTCCCTTTCCGTACATAATAATGCTGAATCCGTTCCTTAGCCACACCGTCCCACCATGTCACCACATCCTCCACCCCTTTTGCCTCCTCACTTAACTCCTCCCACAGTGCTGTAAAACCCTCCAACCCCTCCTCATCTCCTAACACACTCGTATTTAGCTTCCGGTATCCCCTAGAGATACCAGCTAGTGAATCCCACTCCAACTCTGCCACTACCGCTTGATCTGAAAAAGCTACTTCTATTGTATGGACAAACTTTGACAAGACCCCGTGAGATATGTACAACCTATCTAACCTAGCCACGTAACCCCTCCTTTCGAAAGTAGGCTCTACCTCCCACGCCCCCCCCCCCCTACCACATCCCTCAACTGAACATCCACCAAGAGATTTCGTAAGGCTGCCGACATGTGGCCCACCCCTTGTGGTTCCACATCAGCTCTCCCTAATAACACAATTTCAGTCCCCACCAATGATGGCCACCGCAGGTAAACCACATAAGGAGAAAACTAGGTCATCACATACAAAATCCCGCTTGATTTTCACATCATTTTCCGCTGGCGCATACACACTTACAAAGGTTCCCCTCTGCCCCATCCACCACCCACCCACATGCAACACCTTCCCTCCCCCTCCCCTCTCCCCCCTCACATCGTATCAAGACAAACGGGCTTGCCTCCTTTACCAATAAACCCACACCACCTTTCAGACATGCAGATGACAAAGTCATTACCTTAAACCCTGCCACCTCCAACACTCTTCCCTCCCTGAAATTATGTTTCTGTAGAAAACATACATCCACTCTATATTTACACAAAAGCATACGAAAACATTCCCTATTCACACTATTACACAGTCCATTCACATTCACAGTCATACACCTAATTCCTTCTTACAATTCCCAACCCTTCCTCCTCTCCTCCTTCCCAGGGCCTCCTGCCCAGGGTCAACACATGATTTCACACCATCCACCCTACCCCCCCTTTTTTCGATGCCTCTTATCCTGGCTACCTCGACAATATTCTTCCTTCCTCCCAGACCTCTGCGGCAGCGTCAGCGTCTGACACCGCCACTCTCTTCCTCGTGATGCCCTCCACCGCCATGTCTTCCAAGGATCCCTCACAATGAACCTCAACCTCCACTGTTTCGTGTTGCACAGAACACGGCAACACCTCTCTGTGCCTGCTGATCTCCTTCCTTCCTATGCATGTCCCGACATGTCCAGCACCATCACCTCTTGCTGCAAAAGCACTTCTGCCCCCGTCACCGACAAAGTGGCCGATCCTGGCTCGACACAACTTGTGGCACGCCCATCATGTACCACAAGGGTATCTTCAACCACATCACTCCACAGACGTCCACTCCCTTGTTTGCCCGTGGGGCTCTCCACGACGGCGCCCACACCTGTAACCGGTGCTCCATTAGTCTGTGCCATCCCCCTCCTCTGTTGCACACACGTCGCCGCCATGTGATCATACTCCCCACACAACCTGCACGTACGTCGTTCCCCAGCATAAGACACAAGAATCTGGGTCCAGAACTCCTTCATCACAATTGGGATTGGATGTCTCAGAGTCATTTTGAGGGAGAATGTACTCTCCAGACGTCCCATGTATGCACCTGCCACCCACTTGCCTTGGGTTCCCAGATGCATGGTACCATACGCCTCAAACACATTCCTGATGTCAGCCTCTTCTGCCTCATAGGGTACGTTGCGCAACTTCATCCACGTAAAATGTCGAGAGACGTCAATGAGACGCACCCTTACAGCAGGCGTTGCATCTAGACTTACATCCTGGAATCTTGTCACCGACTCATACACAGCCGTGGAATTCAACTTAACGAAGATTCTGAAGGCCCCATTCAGGGTTACACCATATACCTCGTCATCCTGTATTTCATACGTCTCTCTGATGATCGTCGGTAGCAAAACTTGTGCAGTTGAGGGGGAAATCGCCCCTCGAAGCAGCTCAATACCGACGGTATTCACCCTACGTCGTACACTCAGCAGCATGTTGCTGCTATGAGAGCTCGTCTGAAAACAGCAGATGGGTGCAGAGCACAACCGCGCTCCACCGCAGTCAGGCAGCGAATGATTATTATTAGAAGTAGCAGTAATAATATCAGCAACTGCTAAACCCAGAAGGGTCATTACACAATTAAACCGCACACAGGAGACAAACAACGATGTTTCGGTCAGACTTGAACTTTTAACTAATTAATATAATAATGGTATGCAATACCAACAAGTTGATGACTAAGACACACGTGCAACAGCTGGGTATCTTTATTATGAAATATTTCACCTACACTGTAAGATTTTTCATTCGAATACACAGAAGACTCGACTCGAACCTGACTTTCATAAAGCTCCATAAGCTGGTAAGTACCCGCTGACCTAGCGTGCTACCAGGAACTATTTCTTATAGAATACTGTGAGTTACCATTTTCCATTTATAATTTGAGAGGTTGAAATACCTGAGGCGGGTAACTATTGTGTGTGGAGTGAGCTACTCAGCTGTTGCTGATGGTGCTCTCTAGTTTTTTTTATATGGAAGGATAATTACCAGATTCCCATTTTCCACTTTAATACATAGAAACTGCAAATTTATGACGCACTTTGCACCATGCTAAACGCTTGCATTGACGTTCAAGGGATTTTTATTTTGTAATGTGGCAGAAATCTATCTGGGATCATACAGCGTCAGAAATGCATCTCATTATCTTATATGTTTATGACAACTTGATGCCTGATGATGTTTTGAAATTGTAAATATTTTTTTCCTTAGAAAGACGCATCCATTTATGTTTGCTTTATAATTATTTCTTTATTCAAAGTATCCATTTGTGTCTGATTTAAATATCCTGTGGTAATTCTGAGCCAATCTGGAAATTATAGGTAAAGGACATGTTGCATTACTAGGAACAAACCGGTGACAGAGCTCTTTATTGCTCTTGCTAGTGAATGGGTTATCATTCCAGGAGACACAGGAGCACCAGTTATAGACGTTCATGCGATAACATTTTTAATCCTTGTCTCTTCACAAGAATAAGAACAGTGCAGGACTCTGGTCATTTTTTACCAGGAAATACAGTTGTATGAATGTGCATTTGCTGATGTAGCAGAGTTCTAGTCATATTATAATGCAGCTATATTTGTATCACTGTGTAGGTGCTAGTGTTGTGGGGAGTCATATTCTACTAGAATGTGGCCAGTACCATGCAACAACACCAGGAGCTGGTGCTGTTGCATGGTACTGGTCACATTCTACTAACAGTAACAGCTGCATCACTGCTCAGTTCCTGTGTTGCTGGAGGTTACTGATCCTATTGCACTGTCCAGTTGCTGGTGTTCTTGCATGGTACTGGCCACATTCTGTTAACAGTAACAGCTGCATCACTGTTCAGTTGCTGTGTTGTTAAAGGCACTAGTGATATTCTACAAGCAGCTACACAATTTTCACTATGCAAGTGATGGTGTTATTGATTTTGCTCATTTCCTTCATGCAGCTGCAACTGAAATACTACGCAGATGCTGCTTTCGTTGTAATTCTCTGGTCACATCCTACTATCAACTAGAGCTGTTTCACTGCTGAGGTGTTGTTACAAGGATCAGGTCATATTCTACCAGCAACTATATATATCACTGTGCACTTCCAAGTGTTGTTGCTGGTCTCTTCACTTCAGCTGATCGGAACTGCCACAAAATCACAAGATACGTAGCCATAAAGCTAGCAATCTGCAAGCAAAAAAAAAGATTCAAACAATGTGTAAATTAATATTTGTCTGTGTTCATTTTGTATTTTTTCAGCGACTATTCATTCACTGCTAAGGTTGGGATACTCACATCGACCAATCTGGCTTTGGCCACAACGTAGTAGCCACCGACACTGAAGGCTGGGTAACTGTCCAGCAGGTCCAGCAGGTACGTCATCTGGAATATGAGAAGTAGAGATATAATTATTATATATGCAAAAATGACGAAGTTCAAGGAGAAAGTAACTTGGAATACAAAAAAAGAACACAAAAATATACCTGTAATTATTATTACGAGTTTGTAGAGAACTTTTGCCAACGTTTGTCACAAGTGTGCGTGCACACACACACACACACACACACACACACACACCAGCAAGATTGGACCTTGTGTTCACCCTGGGCAGTTCAGACATTGAGGACATCACATATGAGAGTCCCCTAGGAGCTAGCGACCACGTGGTTCTGTGCTTTGAATACATAGTAGAGTTGCAAGTGGAGAGAGTAACAGGAGTTGAATGGGAAAAGCCTGACTACAAAAGAGGGGACTACATAGGTCTGAGGAACTTCCTATAGGAGGTTCCGTGGGACACAGAACTGGCAGGAAAGACAGTAAATGAAATGATGGAATATGTAACAACAAAATTCAAGGAGGCAGTGGAAAGGTTTATTCCCAAGGGCAACAGAAACAATGGGAAGACCAGAACAAGCCCCTGGTTTACCTGACGGTGTAAGGAGGCAAAAACAAAGTGCAATAGAGAATGGAAAAAATACACAAGGCAGAGAACACAAGAAAATAGGGAGATTAGTCGCAGAGCCAGGAACGAGTATGCAGAGGTAAGGACGGAGGCTCAACGACAGTATGAAAATAACAGCATCGAAAGTCAAGACTAACCCGAAACTGTTGTATAGCCACATCAGGAGGAAGATAACAGTCAAAGACCAGGTGATCAGACTGAGGACAGAAGGTGGAGAACTCACAAGAAATGATCAGGAGGTATCTGAGGAGCTAAACAGGAGATTAAGGAAGTTTTTACAGTAGAGACAGGAAGGGCTCTGGGAAGACAGTACAGAAGGGAACATCAAGAGGGAATATACCAACAAGTGTTGGAAGACATACGAACAACCGAGGAGGAGGTGCAGAAGCTGCTAAGTGACCTTGATACCTCAAAGGCGATGGGACCGGACAACATCTCCCCGTGGGTCCTTAGAGAAGGAGCAGAGATGCTGCGTGTGCCCCTAACAACAATCTTCAACACATCCCTTGAAACTGAGCAACTACCTGAGAAATGGAAGACAGCAAATGTAGTCCCCATTTTTAAGAAAGTTTTTAGTTTAATATGTTTATTATGCACCCCATACCCATCCTGTGGGCGGTAGTCAAAAGATTACAAAGGAAACAGAAACGAGGCACTAAACTGCAGACCTGTGTCTCTGACATGTATAGTATGCAAAGTCATGGAGAAGATTATCAGGAGGAGAGTGGTGGAACACCAGGAACGGAACAAGATTATAAATAAAAACCAGCATGGGTTCATGGAAGGCAAATCCTGTGTCACAAACCTTCTGGAGTTTTATGAGAAGGTAACAGAAGTAAGACACGAGAGAGAAGGGTGGGTTGATTGCATTTTCCTGGACTGCAGGAAGGCCTTAGACACAGTTCCTCCCAACAGATTAGTGCAGAAGCTGGAGGATCAGACGCATATAACAGGGAGGGCACTGCAATGGATCAGGGAATACCTGACAGGAAGGCAACAACGAGTCATGGTACGTGGAGAGGTATCACAGTGGGCGCCTGTGACGAGCAGGGTCCCACAGGGGTAAGTTCTAGGACAAGTGCTATTTCTGATATACGCGAACGACATGATGGTATCTCTATTCGCAGATGATGTGAAGCTGATGAGTAGAATTAAATCGGATGAGGATGAGGCAGGACTGCAAAGAGACGTGGACAGGCTGGAAACTGGCTTCTCCAATTCAACCCTTACAAATGCAAAGTCATGAAGATTGGGGAGGGGCAAAGAAGACCGCAGACAGAGTATAGGCTAGGTGGACAAAGACTACAGCCCTCACTCAGGGAGAAAGATCTTGGGATGACCATAACACCGAGCACATCACCGGAGGCACACATCAACTAAATAACTGCTGCAGCATACGGGCGCCTGGCAAACCTGAGAATAGCGTTGCGATACCTTAATAAGGAATCGTTCAAGACACTGTACACTGTGTATGTTAGGCCCATACTGGAGTATGCAGCACCAGTCTGGAACCCACACTTGGTCAAGCACGTCAAGAAGTTAGAGAAAGTACAAAGGTTTGCAACAAGGCTAGTTCCAGAGCGAAGGGGAATGTCGTACGAGGAAAGGTTGAGGGAAATAGGACTGACGACACTGGAGGACAGAAGGGTCAGGGGAGACATGATAACGACATACAAGATACTGCGGGGAATAGACAAGGTGGACAGAGACAGGATGTTCCAGAGAAGGGACACAGAAACAAGGGGTCACAACTGGAAGCTGAAGACTCAGACGAGTCACAGGGACGTTAGGAAGTATTTCTTCAGTCATAGAGTCGTCAGGAAGTGGAATAGCCTAGCAAGTGAAGTAGTGGAGGCAGGAACCATACATAGTTTTAAGAAGAGGTATGACAAAGCACAGGAAGCAGAGAGGGAGAGGACCTAGTAGCGATCAGTGAAGAGGCGGGGCCAGGAGCTGAGTCTCGACCCCTACAACTACAATTAGGGGAGTACACACACACACACACACACACACAACTAGTCCCGAAGCTAAGGGGTGTGTCTCACGAGAAGAGCTAAAGGGACATCAACCTGACGACATTGGAGGGCAGGACGGATAGGGCAGACATGATAACGACATAAAATATTGAGAGGAATTGACAAGGTGACTAGAGACATAATGTTTCAAAGATGTGACAAAGCAACAAGTGTCACGGTTGAATGCTGAAAACTCGGAGGAGTCACCGGGATGTGAGGAAGTATTTGTTCAGTCAAGGAGTTGTTAGGAAGTGGAACACTCTGGAGAGTGATGTAGTGGAGGCAGGATTCATACATAGCTTTAAGGAGTACAGTAAAGCTACCACAAATGAGTGAGTACAAATATGTGAGTACACACACACACACACACACACCCACACCCACACACACACACACACACACACACACACACACACACAGTGTGTGACCATTAAAAGAAGCACAGTAAATAAGAATATATTATAAACAGAGAAGAAAAAGTGGAGACACGCCAGAACATAGCAACGAGCTGGACAATCTGCAGGCTGCATCGCAAGTATTTCACCTATGCCTGTTTTTCGAGGAATCAGAAGTTGGTTCCTAGGTACCGCCCACTGATTTAGGAATGGTCCACCCTCCTTAAATGAAAAAGTATAGGCTGATAAGTACTAAATAGCGAATAGTAATTGGTAATTCAAAACAAAACCAGGGTGTGCAGATAGGTGTCTATTACACTAGGAAGAAGGATAAGCATTTCTATGCTTATCCTAGTAGGTGGTTGTGGGTCAGAGCAGGTCAGGTCAGAGGAGCACTGCAGACCACATTGTAAGGCACAAACTGCCCCACTAACACACCCAATGCACACACCCCAAATACCTTACAAATACTTAATAAAACCCCCCCACTTAAAAACACACATATTTCCCCAAACCCCCTCATAAACCCCCACACTACATGTCCACACACACACCACAAAAGACCCCGCTTGCAAAAATTTTTTGAGAATAGGGGGTTTTTTTCAAGAGAAAGAAAACCGGGCCCTTTAAAAATGATTTTCAAGGCAAAATCGGTCGAAACAAGATCCTGCAGGGGGAAAGCAAGAATACAGGACATGACGGTGTAAGGGGAAAATGTATTCGACAGACCAAAAGCATAGGGGCACAGACGAGAAGAGAATTAAAAAAGGGAAAGCTGCAATGGGGCAAAAATAAATTGACCAGGGATCAAAGGGGGGACAATAAAGGAAAAGGCGGGTTTTTTTTTAAAGGGCTCCCAAAAAGTTGAAGGGGAAACTTAAAGCAAGAAAACAAGAGGGGGAAAAAAATGGTTGAAAATTTCTTAAAAACAAGGAGAGGACGAAAAGACCCACTGAAAAATTTTCTGGAAAAGCGGAAATTTTTTTTAGGAAAAATACGGCCAGTCAAAGTGATAATCAAGGGGAAATTGACTTCAAACAGGGGTCCCGCAGGAGAAACACGAATATGGAAATTTTTTTAAGCACCCCAAGGGGGGCCTCCCCCCACACAGAACCAAAAAGGGAAAGGGGAAACTAAAAGAGGGTTTCAAAGCGCAAGGAGGACCAAAAGGCAAGAAGATATGAGCAGTTAGTGCCTAAATTTAGGGGGGGAAAACAAATTAACCCCTTCAAAAACTGCCCCCAGAAGGGCCCCAAAAAAAAACCCCCCTGCAGCCCCAAACAATCAACTCAAAACCCCCACACCAACCCACTGCCCCACCCCCCTTTATCACAAAATTAACCCTTTTTTTAGCCCAAACCCCCCCCCCCCTATATTCCCCCGCCAGGTCCCCTTTACCCCCTAATTTCCCCAAAATTCTTCCCCGACCCAGTTTTACAAAAGAAGTTGAAGGTTTTTGGGCATGATGGAAAAGGGAAAAACAAATAAATTTGAGAAAATGACTGAAAGAATCAAGGGAAAAACATAAAACCTTTACAGAAACGAAAACCCCCGGGGGAACATCAGATGCAAAATTTTCCCCCCTTGTACCCGATCCTGAAGAAAGATTGGGGAACAAGGACGGGAGGGGTTTCATGCCCCATTAGAAAACCCAAAGGGATTTGAGAAAAAAGGAAGGAAAAAGAAATGGGTTTGGGGGCCAAAAATAGTAAGGACCCTTTGGGCGGGGGGGCATAAGGGAGTAAATTTCGTGATGTTCCCAACCCGTAAAGAGCAGGTCCAGGAGCTATGATTGGACCCCTGCAAAACCCCAAAAAAGGTTAAAACAAATTGGGAAGCACACACACACACCACACAACACACACACACACACACAGACAACCGGTGAAGGGCGGGGCCGGGGCTAGGCCGACCCCGCAACCCACAAAATGGGTGAGTAAAATTAGGGAGTACACAACACACACAACACCCTGCCTTGATCACGTTAGATACTGGTCACCACCCCTGCAAGCTATTACCGAATTAGAGCAAATAGCATAGAAGGTGAAGATAGGGGTTTACTACGAGGAGCAGCCTGCGAGGGGGAACCCAGTGAGGGTGACGTCAGACACCCAAAGCTCAGACAAGCAAATTTTACAACCAATTACTTTTTGGGTTTTTTTTAAAAATGAATGATAAGGCTGAACACGTTGGGGAGTTTTTTAAAATTTCGGTATCAAACCCTTATTTATTAGCAGTATGAATACTTAGAAGTGGGGGCACACACACGCACACACACACGCCAACACACGAAAAACACACACACACACACACACCACAACACACACACCACACACACACACACCACACACCACACACCACCACACCAAACCCCCACTCGCACATACACATACACACACACACACACACACACACCACACACACACACACGCAACACAAACACTACACCACACATACACACACACATACCACACACAAACACAATCACACAATCACCACACATAAAACACACAATACACCACCCAAAAACATACACACAACACCTCCCAATCACACACATAAAACAAACATACACACACACCAAAAATAACACATCACACATAAAACACACATACACACATACACACCAGGAACAAGCACTTTAGCTGTGTACACACAGCTGTAAACACACATACACAGGATTTCACACCGTCCTGTGAATGACCCTCTGAACCTTTCTCCCTGCCCCTCTCTTTCTCTCTTGCTCTCTCTTTTTGCTCTTTCTCCTCTTCTCTCTCTCTCTCTTCCTCCTTTTCTCTCTTGCTCTCTCCTTTTCTTGCTCTCATCTCTCTTGCTCTCCCTCTCTTGCTCTCTCTTGCCTCTCTCCTCTTGCTCCTCTCTATTTTTCTTCTCTCTCTTGCTCTCTCTCTCCCCCCCCCCCCCCCCCTTCTTTTTGCTCTCTCTCCTCCTTCTCCCCCTTGCCCCTTCTCCCTCCTCTTGCTTTCCCCCTTGCTCTCTCCTCTCTTTCTCTCCTCTGCTCTCTCTCTTTCTCCCTTGCTCTCTTCTCTCGCTCTCTCTCTTGCTCTCTCTCCTCTCTTGCTCTCCTCCTCTTGCTCTCTTTTCCCCTCTTCTTCTCTCTCTCTCTCTCTCTTCTCTCTCTCTTTCTTCCCCCTCTCCTCCTCCTCTCTCTTCTCTCTCTCAGCTCCCCCTTTTCTCTCTTCCCCTCCCCTCTCTCTCTCTCTCTCTCTCTCTCCTCTCTCTCTCTCCCCCTCTCTCTCTCTCTCTCTCTTCTCTCTTCTCTCTTCTTTTCCTCTCTCTTGCTCTCTCTTGCTTTTTTTTTTTTTTTTTTTTTTTTTTTTTTTTTTTTTTTACAAGGGTTTTCAAGGTTAAGGGCCCGTTTATTGACAGCTATTTACAGGTTAAGGATTTCCCACTTTATTGGCAAGCTAA
>NC_069454.1:1000956-1030741 GCF_026875155.1 Cherax quadricarinatus | reverse complement strand
CTGGGGATGTATTTGCCCTTCCTCCTGTGTCTGTGATCTGCTCATCTTCATCATTGCCTCTCGTTCCTCTTGTGTCTTTGTACCCTCTCTTTCAGTATAGTCATTTCTTCTTGTGTTCTGTCACGATCGAGGTATGCTCTCCGGTACTCCGGCTTGTCCCTCAGTCGTGCTGTCTCTTGCAGGATCCTGGCTCGAGCTGATTCTTCCTTGAAAATTACTTTGACAGGTCATTTCCTTCCACTCACAAACCACCCAGTTCTCCGAAAATTTGTCACCTGAGTCATGTCGCCTTCACCTATTGTTTTCATGATGCCTTCAATAGCTTTTTCCTCCTCCTATTTTTGGAGCTCGTAGACAAAAACTGACCTCTCCCTTTCCTCCTCAAACTGAATCTCCCTTTACATCCTCTGAGATGTTTTAGTTCCTTCCATTGAAATGTTCTTGCCTTCAATCCCTGTCCTTGCTGAAGCATCTGTGCTCGGTGAACTGTCTTTCATGATCAGCTGTTTCTTGCTACTGCAGTTGGCTGTTACAGTCTTTGCATGTAGCATACCTTCGTTATCTTCAGACCTGTCATTTGATCTTAGGGTGCTCCTCGTCTTTTCCTTAGCCACTCGTGGGTCTGATAGGGCCTTCGCAAACGGCATAACTCCTTTGCTTCCTAACGTCTCCTTGTTTGTGCCTGACATAGAGGTTCCTGATGTCGTGTGTGTATGTGTGTGTGTGTGTGTGTGTGTGTGTGTGTGTGTGTGTGTGTACTCACCTAGTTGTACTCACCTAGTTGAGGTTGCGGGGGTCGAGTCCGAGCTCCTGGCCCCGCCTCTTCACTGATCGCTACTAGGTCACTCTCCCTGAGCCGTGAGCTTTATCATATCTCAGCTTAAAGCTATGTATGGATCCTGCCTCCACTACATCGCTTCCCAAACTATTCCACTTACTGACTACTCTGTGGTTGAAGAAATACTTCCTAACATCCCTGTGATTCATCTGTGTCTTTAGCTTCCAACTGTGTCCCCTTGTTACTGTGTCCAATCTCTGGAACATCCTGTCTTTGTCCACCTTGTCAATTCCTCTCAGTATTTTGTATGTCGTTATCATGTCCCCCCTATCTCTCCTGTCTCCAGTGTCGTCAGGTTGATTTCCCTTAACCTCTCCTCGTAGGACATACCTCTTAGCTCTGGGACTAGTCTTGTTGCAAACCTTTGCACTTTCTCTAGTTTCTTTACGTGCTTGGCTAGGTGTGGGTTCCAAACTGGTGCCGCATACTCCAATATGGGCCTAACGTATACGGTGTACAGGGTCCTGAACGATTCCTTATTAAGATGTCGGAATGCTGTTCTGAGGTTTGCTAGGCGCCCATATGCTGCAGCAGTTATTTGGTTGATGTGCGCTTCAGGAGATGTGCCTGGTGTTATACTCACCCCAAGATCTTTTTCCTTGAGTGAGGTTTGTAGTCTCTGACCCCCTAGACTGTACTCCGTCTGCGGCCTTCTTTGCCCTTCCCCAATCTTCATGTCTTGCTTCTCCAGGAGGAGATTAGGAGGCTGAAGGTCCACCTCAATGGGTCTGGGAGAGAGTGTGAGGTGGCTGGAGTTGTGGGGAATGAGGCTTCTAGCAGCGAGGTGCAGTCTGTCTCTCGCTGTGAGGAGGCTGTAGTTGGGGAGGCAGCAACGGCTACCAGCAGTGAGGTGCAGCCCAGCACCTGCTACAAGTGGCGAGTAGTTCACAGTAATGGAAGGCGCATCAGAGTAAGGAAAGTTAAGAGTGAAGATCTGAAGGTAGGAAATCGCTTCTCTGTTCTTCAGGATGAATGTACTTCAGTGGTCAGTGAAGGTAAGGGTACTACTGCCCCTGCTAATGGAGGTAAGCGCATTCTTGTGGTTGGTGACTCTCAGGTAAGATACATTGACCGTGCTTTTTGTAATAGGAATAAGAAGATGAGAGATAGAGTGTGCTTCCCTGGAGCTGGTGTTGGGGACATTGTCAACAGGCTGGATAATATCATGTCAGGTAATGGGAGCAAGCCCATTATCTGTCTCAGTGCTGGTGGAAATGATATTGGGAAGGGTAGGAGAGAAGAGCTGCTAGATAAGTACAGGTCAGCTATAGATTTCATTAAGTCTAAGGGAGGGATCCCAATCATATGTAGCATCTTGCCTAGAAGGGGAGTAGGAAATGAATGGTTGTCTAGGGCAATTGGTGTAAATTGCTGGCTAGACAGATACTGCAAGGAACTTGCAATCCCATTCATTGACAACTGGAACAACTTTTATGGCAAACATGATATGTATGCAAGGGATGGGGTACATCTCTCTGGTGCTGGGGTGATAGCACTTGCAGACTCGATTGAGAAGGCCATTGGTGAAATGCCTATGATTTTAAACTGATGGAAGATAGAGGTATGGGTGTGTGTGGGAAACAAGCAGGTTGCAACACTTGGGTTGGAAACAGTAAATGTATAAAAGGCATTCAGCATGAAGTTATAAATAAAGACAATAGATCAGGTCAGCAAACAAAGGGGGACAGCAGAGGGCAGCAAGGGACTAGCTCCCTTAAGGTTTACTATACTAATAGCAGGAGTGTAAGAAATAAGATAGATGAGCTAAGATTAAATTTCAAGTGCAGGAGACATAGATATTATTGCTATAACAGAGACCTGGCTCAATCTGAAAGATAGAGAGATGCCCTCTGAATGTCACATACAAGGCTATAAATTATTCCACACTGACAGGGTCAACAGGAAAGGTGGTGGAGTAGCGATGTATGTCAGAGACAATTTAAATTGCTGTGTTAGACAAGATATTAAATTAGAAGCGTCAGCCACTGAATCTGTTTGGTTACAGCTTCTCGAGGGCCGAGAAAAACTAATTTTGGGTGTGATTTACAGGGCCCCAAATCTTGATAGGGAGTGCAGTAAACTTCTATGGGACGAAATTCGTAAGGCATCTACATACGAAAATGTTGTGCTAATGGGAGATTTCAACTATAGACAGATTGACTGGAGCAATTTGACAGGAAATTTAGAGTCAGGTGACTTTCTTGATACGATCCAGGATTGTTTTTTAAAACAGTTTGTGACAGAGCCAACTAGGGGAAATAACCTCCTTGACTTGGTTCTTGCCAGTAGGGAAACACTAATTAATAATCTTGAGGTTAATGATGAGCTTGGGGAAAGTGATCACAAATCACTCAGTTTTAATATATCATGGAATTCCCCTAATAATGGCAATCAAGTCTCCGTCCCTGACTTTCGCTTGGCTGATTTCATAGGACTGAAAAATTACTTAGGTGGGCTGAACTGGAATGACCTGACTAAGGGTCAGGTAGGTGGTGATGGTTGCCGATATGATGCTTTCCAGGGCATAGTTCTAGCTGCTCAGTCAAATTATGTTCCAAATAGGGAAATCAGATCAAACAAAAATGATCCTAAATGGATGAACAATAGATTAAAATATCTGATTGGTCAAAAGAGAGGCATATATAGGCAAATCAAAAGAGGAGAGGGGCAATTGAGAAATCGATATATTCAGTTAAAGAGAGAAATAAAAAAGGGAATTAGAAAAGCAAAAAGAGATTATGAGGTTAAAGTTGCAAGAGAATCGAAGACTAACCCAAAAGGATTCTTTCAGGTATACAGAAGTAAGATCAGGGACAAGATAGGCCCACTCAAAAGTTCCTCGGGTCAGCTCACTGACAGTGATAAGGAAATGTGTAGAATTTTTAACACATACTTCCTCTCAGTTTTTACACAGGAGGATACCAGCGATATTCCAGTAATGATAAATTATGTAGAACAGGACGATAATAAACTGTGTACTATTAGGGTCACAAGTGACATGGTCCTTAGGCAAATAGATAAATTAAAACCTAACAAATCCCCAGGCCCTGATGAACTGTATGCAAGGGTTCTAAAGGAATGTAAAGAGGAGCTTAGCACACCTTTGGCTAATCTTTTCAACATATCACTACAAACTGGCATGGTGCCAGATAAGTGGAAAATGGCAAATGTGATACCTATTTTCAAAACAGGTGACAGGTCCTTAGCTTCGAACTATAGACCAATAAGCCTAACCTCCATAGTGGGAAAATTTATGGAATCAATAATTGCCGAGGCAGTTCGTAGCCACCTTGAAAAGCATAAATTAATCAACGAATCTCAGCATGGTTTTACAAAGGGGCGTTCCTGCCTTACGAATTTATTAACTTTTTTCACTAAGGTATTTGAGGAGGTAGATCATGGTAATGAATATGATATTGTGTATATGGACTTCAGTAAGGCTTTTGACAGGGTCCGACATCAGAGACTATTGAGGAAAATTAAAGCACATGGAATAGGAGGAGAAATTTTTTCCTGGATAGAGGCATGGTTGACAAATAGGCAGCAGAGAGTTTGCATAAATGGGGAGAAATCAGAGTGGGGAAGTGTCACGAGCGGTGTTCCACAGGGGTCAGTGTTGGGCCCCCTGCTGTTCACAATCTACATAAACGACATAGATGAGGGCATAAAGAGCGACATCGGCAAGTTTGCCGATGACACCAAAATAGGCCGTCGAATTCATTCTGACGAGGACATTCGAGCACTCCAGGAAGATTTGAATAGACTGATGCAGTAGTCGGAGAAGTGGCAGATGCAGTTTAATATAGACAAATGCAAAGTTCTAAATGTTGGACAGGACAATAACCATGCCACATATAAACTAAATAATGTAGATCTTAATATTACGGATTGCGAAAAAGATTTAGGAGTTCTGGTTAGCAGTAATCTGAAACCAAGACAACAGTGCATAAGTGTTCGCAATAAAGCTAATAGAATCCTTGGCTTCATATCAAGAAGCATAAATAATAGGAGTCCTCAGGTTGTTCTTCAACTCTATACATCCTTGGTTAGGCCTCATTTAGATTATGCTGCACAGTTTTGGTCACCTTATTACAGAATGGATATTAATTCTCTGGAAAATGTACAAAGGAGGATGACAAAGTTGATCCCATGTATCAGAAACCTTCCCTATGAGGATAGACTAAGGGCCCTGAATCTGCACTCTCTAGAAAGACGTAGAATTAGGGGGGATATGATTGAGGTGTATAAATGGAAGACAGAAATAAATAAAGGGGATGTAAATAGTGTGCTGAAAATATCTAGCCTAGACAGGACTCGCAGCAATGGTTTTAAGTTGGAAAAATTCAGATTCAGGAAGGATATAGGAAAGTACTGGTTTGGTAATAGAGTTGTGGATGAGTGGAACAAACTCCCAAGTACCGTTATAGAGGCCAGAACGTTGTGTAGCTTTAAAAATAGGTTGGATAAATACATGAGTGGATGTGGGTGGGTGTGAGTTAGACCTGATAGCTTGTGCTACCAGGTCGGTTGCCGTGTTCCTCCCTTAAGTCAATGTGACCTGACCTGACTAGGTTGGGTGCATTGGCTTAAGCCGGTAGGAGACTTGGACCTGCCTCGCATGGGCCAGTACGCCTTCTGCAGTGTTCCTTCGTTCTTATGTTATGTTCTTATGTTCTTATGACTTTGCACTTGGTGGGATTGAACTCCAGGAGCCAATTGCTGGACCAGGTCTGCAGCCTGTCCAGATCCCTTTGTAGTTCTGCCTGGTCTTCGATCGAGTGTATTCTTCTCATCAACTTCACGTCATCTGCAAACAGGGACACCTCAGAGTCTATTCCTTCCGTCATGTCGTTCACAAATACCAGAAACAGCACTGGTCCTAGGACTGACCCCTGCGGGACCCCGCTGGTCACAGGTGCCCACTCTGACACCTCGCCACGTACCATGACTCGCTGCTGTCTTCCTGACAAGTATTCCCTGATCCATTGTAGTGCCTTCCCTGTTATCCCTGCTTGGTCCTCCAGTTTTTGCACCAATCTCTTGTGTGGAACTGTGTCAAACGCCTTCTTGCAGTCCAAAAAAATGCAATCCACCCACCCCTCTCTCTCTTGTCTTACTGCTGTCACCATGTCATAGAACTCCAGTAGGTTTGTGACACAGGATTTCCCGTCCCTGAAACCATGCTGGCTGCTGTTGATGAGATCATTCCTTTCTAGGTGTTCCACCACTCTTCTCCTGATAATCTTCTCCATGATTTTGCATACTATACATGTCAGTGACACTGGTCTGTAGTTTAATGCTTCATGTCTGTCTCCTTTTTTAAAGACTGGGACTACATTTGCTGTCTTCCATGCCTCAGGCAATCTCCCTGTTTCGATAGATGTATTGAATATTGTTGTTAGGGGTACACATATCGCCTCTGCTCCCTCTCTCAATACCCATGGGGAGATGTTATCTGGCCCCATTGCCTTTGAGGTATCTAGCTCGTGTGTGTGTGTGTGTGTGTGTGTGTGTGTGTGTGTGTGTGTTTGTGTGTGTGTGTGTGTGTGTGGGTGTGTGTGCTTACCAATTTGTACTAACCTATTTGTGGTTGCAGGGGTCCAATCATAGCTCCTGGACCTGCCTCTTTACTGGTTGTACATCACCTTATGTCCCCCAGACCGAATTGTCCTTACTATGTGGTCCCTTTAGCCCATTTCATTCATTCCTTCCATTTTCTCAAATCCCCATTGGTTTCTAATGAGCAGTGCAACTCCTCCTCGTCCTCTGCTTCCTCTATCTTTCTTCAGGATCTGCTATCTAGGTGGGAAGATTGCATCTGATGTTACCCCGGTGAGTTTCGTTTCTGTGAGTGTTATGATGTTTCCTTGATTCTTTCATGTCACTTCTCACATTTATTTGTTATTCCATTTCATTCATATACCAAACCTTCAACTTCTTTTGTAAAACTGTGGTCTGGGAAGAATGTTGGGATTAGGGGAGCTGAAGACCTGGCAGGGAACTATAGGGGGGGAGGGTTGCTGCGAGGGTTAAGTTTGTGATGAAGGGGGTGGGGCAGTGGGTATGGTGTGTGGGTTTTGAGTTTGATTGCTTGGCTGCATTGGGGTTGTTGGTTGAGGTCCTTCTGTAGGCAGTTCTGAGAGAGGTTGAATTTGCTCTTCCCCCTGAATTTAGGCACTACTGCTCATATCTGTCTTTGCCTCTCTGTCCTCCTTGCGTCTTTGTACCCTCTCTTTCAGTTTCTGCCTTTCTTCTTGTGTTCTGTCGTGGTCGAGGTACACCCTCTGGTGCTTCAGTATGTTCCATAGTCGTGCTTTCTCCTGCTGGATCCTGTTTGAAGTCAATTCTGCCTTGATTATCACTTTGACTGGCCGTATTTTTCCTCATGCAAATCACGCTATTCTCAGAAAATTTGTCAGCTGGGTCATTTCGTCCTCTCCTATTGCTTTCATGATACTTTCAACCACTTTTTTCTCCTCTTGTCTTCTTGCTTCATAAGTTTCCCCTTCAACTTCTTGGAGCCCATAAACAAAAACTGACCTCTTCCTATTGTCCTCCCTTTGCATCCCCTGAGTCAATTTAGTTGCCTCCATTGCAGCATTCCTTCCTTCAATCTCTTCTCTGTCTGATGTCCCTATGCTTAGTGGTCTGTCGAGATACACTTTCCTGTACACCGTCATGTCCTGTAGTCTTGATTTCTCCTGCAGGATCTTGTTTCGAGCCGATTTTGCCTTGAAAATCATATTTACAGGCCGGATTCTTTCTCTTGCAAAACCCCCTATTCTCAGAAAATTTGCAAGCTGGGTCTATGTGTGTGTGTGTGTGGACATGTATGTGTGTGGGTTTATGAGTGGGTTGGAATATGTGTGTAACTATGTGAGTGTGGGGTTTATTGAGTATTTGTAAGGTAGTGGGTAGGAGTGTGCATTAGGGTGTGTTAGTGTGGTGCAGTTTGTGCCTTACATGTGGTCTGCAGTGCTCCTCTGACCTGACCTGCTCTGACCCACAACCACCTACTAGGATAAGCATAGAAATGCTTATCCTTCTTCCTAGTGTAATAGACACCTATCTGCCCATCCTGGTTTTGTTTTGAATTACCAATTACTATTCGCTATTTAGTACTTATCAGCCTATACTTTTTCATTTAAGGAGGGTGGACCATTCCTAAATCAGTGGGCGGTACCTAGGAACCAACTACTGATTCCTCGAAAAACAGGCATAGGTGAAATACTTGCGATGCAGCCTGGAGATTGTCCAGCTCGTTGCGATGTTCTGGCGTGTCTCCACTTTTTCTTCTCTGTTTATAATATATTCTTATTTACTGTGCTTCTTTTAATGGTCACACACTGTGTGTGTGTGTGTGTGTGTGTGTGTGTGTGTGTGTGTGTGTGTGTGTGTGTGTGTGTGTGTGTGTGTGTTTGTGTGTGTGTACTCACACATTTGTACTCACTCATTTGTGGTAGCTTTATTGTACTCCTTAAAGCTATGTATGAATCCTGCCTCCACTACATCACTCTCCAGAGTGTTCCACTTCCTAACAACTCCTTGACTGAACAAATACTTCCTCACATCCCGGTGACTCCTCCGAGTTTTCAGCATTCAACCGTGACACTTGTTGCTTTGTCACATCTCTGAAACATTATGTCTCTAGTCACCTTGTCAATTCCTCTCAATATTTTATGTCGTTATCATGTCTGCCCTATCCCTCCTGCCCTCCAATGTCGTCAGGTTGATGTCCCTTTAGCTCTCCTCGTGAGACACACCCCTTAGCTTCGGGACTAGTTGTGTGTGTGTGTGTGTGTGTGTGTACTCACCTAATTGTGGTTGTAGGGGTCGAGACTCAGCTCCTGGCCCCGCCTCTTCACTGATCGCTACTAGGTCCTCTCCCTCTCTGCTTCCTGAGCATTGTCATACCTCTTCTTAAAACTATGTATGGTTCCTGCCTCCACTACTTCACTTGCTAGGCTATTCCACTTCCTGACGACTCTATGACTGAAGAAATACTTCCTAACGCCCCTCTGACTCGTCTGAGTCTTCAGCTTCCAGTTGTGACCCCTTGTTTCTGTGTCCCTTCTCTGGAACATCCTGTCTCTGTCCACCTTGTCTATTCCCCGCAGTATCTTGTATGTCGTTATCATGTCTCCCCTGACCCTTCTGTCCTCCAGTGTCGTCAGTCCTATTTCCCTCAACCTTTCCTCGTACGACATTCCCCTTCGCTCTGGAACTAGCCTTGTTGCAAACCTTTGTACTTTGTCTAACTTCTTGACGTGCTTGACCAAGTGTGGGTTCCAGACTGGTGCTGCATACTCCAGTATGGGCCTAACATACACAGTGTACAGTGTCTTGAACGATTCCTTATTAAGGTATCGGAACGCTATTCTCAGGTTTGCCAGGCGCCCGTATGCTGCAGCAGTTATTTAGTTGATGTGTGCCTCCGGTGATGTGCTCGGTGTTATGGTCATCCCAAGATCTTTTTCCCTGAGTGAGATCTGTAGTCTTTGTCCACCTAGCCTATACTCTGTCTGCGGTCTTCTTTGCCCCTCCCCAATCTTCATGACTTTGCATTTGTAAGGGTTGAATTCGAGAAGCCAGTTTCCAGCCTGTCCAGGTCTCTTTGCAGTCCTGCCTCATCCTCATCCGATTTAATTCTTCTCATCAGCTTCACATCATCTGCGAATAGAGATACCATCATGTCGTTCGCGTATATCAGAAATAGCACTTGTCCTAGAACTTACTCCTGTGGGACCCCGCTCGTCACAGGCGCCCACTGTGATACCTCTCCACGTACCATGACTCGTTGTTGCCTTCCTGTCAGGTATTCCCTGATCCATTGCAGTGCCCTCCCTGTTATATGCGTCTGATCCTCCAGCTTCTGCACTAATCTCTTGGGAGGGACTGTGTCTAAGGCCTTCCTGCAGTCCAGGAAAATGCAATCAACCCACCCCTCTCTCTCGTGTCTTACTTCTGTTACCTTGTCATAAAACTCCAGAAGGTTTGTGACACAGGATTTGCCTTCCATGAACCCATGCTGGTTTTCATTTATAATCTTGTTCCGTTCCTGGTGTTCCACCACTCTCCTCCTGATAATCTTCTCCATGACTTTGCATACTATACATGTCAGAGACACAGGTCTGCAGTTTAGTGCCTCGTTTCTGTTTCCTTTGTAATCGTTTGACTACCACCCACAGGATGGGTATGGGGTGCATAATAAACATATTAAACTAAAAACTTTCTTAAAAATGGGGACTACATTTGCTGTCTTCCATTTCTCAGGTAGTTGCTCAGTTTCAAGGGATGTGTTGAAGATTGTTGTTAGGGGCACACTCAGCATCTCTGCAGCTTCTCTAAGGACCCACGGGGAGATGTTGTCCGGTCCCATCGCCTTTGAGGTATCAAGGTCACTTAGCAGCTTCTGCACCTCCTCCTCGGTTGTTCGTATGTCTTCCAACACTTGTTGGTATATTCCCTCTTGATGTTCCCTTCTGTACTGTCTTCCCAGAGCCCTTCCTGTCTCTACTGTAAAAACTTCCTTAAATCTCCTGTTTAGCTCCTCAGATACCTCCTGATCATTTCTTGTGAGTTCTCCACCTTCTGTCCTCAGTCTGATCACCTGGTCTTTGACTGTTGTCTTCCTCCTGATGTGGCTATACAACAGTTTCGGCTCAGTCTTGACTTTCGATGCTATGTTATTTTCATATTGTCGCTGGGCCTCCGTCCTTACCTGTGCATACTCGTTCCTGGCTCTGCGACTAATCTCCCTATTTTCTTGTGTTCTCTGCCTTGTGTATTTTTTTCATTCTCTATTGCACTTTGTTTTTGCCTCCTTACACCGTCGGGTAAACCAGGGGCTTGTTCTGGTCTTCCCATTGTTTCTGTTGCCCTTGGGAATAAACCTTTCCACTGCCTCCTTGCATTTTGTTGTTACATATTCCATCATTTCATTTACTGTCTTTCCTGCCAGTTCTGTGTCCCACCTAATCTCCTATAGGAAGTTCCTCAGACCTATGTAGTCACCTCTTTTATAGTCAGGCTTTTCCCATTCAACTCCTGTTACTCTCTCCACTTGCAACTCTACTATGTATTCAAAGCACAGAACCACGTGGTCGCTAGCTCCTAGGGGACTCTCATATGTGATGTCCTCAATGTCTGAACTGCCCAGGGTGAACACAAGGTCCAATCTTGCTGGTGTGTGTGTGTGTGTGTGTGTGTGCACTCACGCTTGTGACAAACGTTGGCAAAAGTTCTCTACAAACTCGTAATAATAATTACAGGTATATTTTTGTAGTTCTTTTTTTGTATTCCAAGTTACTTTCTCCTTGAACTTCGTCATTTTTGCATATATAATAATTATATCTCTACTTCTCATATTCCAGATGACGGACCTGCTGGACAATTACCCAGCCTTCAGTGTCGGTGGCTACTACGTTGTGGCCAAGGCCAGATTGGTCGATGTGAGTAACCCAACCTTAGCAGTGAATGAATAGTCGCTGAAAAAATACAAAATGAACACAGACAAATATTAATTTACACATTCTGTTTGAATTTTTTTTTGCTTGCAGATTGCTAGCTTTATGGCTACGTATCTTGTGATTTTGTGGCAGTTCCGATCAGCTGAAGTGAAGAGACCAGCAACAACACTTGGAAGTGCACAGTGATGTATATAGTTGCTGGTAGAATATGACCTGATCCTTGTAACAACACCTAAGCAGTGAAACAGCTCTAGTTGATAGTAGGATGTGACCAGAGAATTACAACGAAAGCAGCATCTGCGTAGTATTACAGTTGCAGCTGCATGAAGGAAATGAGCAAAATCAATAACACCATCACTTGCACAGTGAAAATTGTGTAGCTGCTTGTAGAATATCACTAGTGCCTTTAACAACACAGCAACTGAACAGTGATGCAGCTGTTACTGTTAACAGGATGTGGCCAGTACCATGCAACAACACCAGCAACTGGACAGTGCAATAGGATCAGTAACCTCCAGCAACACAGGAACTGAGCAGTGATGCAGCTGTTACTGTTAGTAGAATGTGACCAGTACCAAGCAACAGCACCAGCTCCTGGTGTTGTTGCATGGTGCTGCCCACATTCTAGTAGAATATGACTCCCCACAACACTAGCACCTACACAGTGATACAAATATAGCTGCATCATAATATGACTAGAACTCTGCTACATCAGCAAATGCACATTCATACAACTGTATTTCCTGGTAAAAAATGACCAGAGTCCTGCACTGTTCTTACTTTTGTGAAGAGACAAGGATTAAAAATTTTATCGCATGAACGTCTATAACTGGTGCTCCTGTGTCTCCTGGAATGATAACCCATTCACAAGAGTCCTCACAGACTATGACTAGCAAGAGCAATAAAGAGCTCTGTCACTGGTTTGTTCCTAATAATGCAACATGTCCTTTACCTATAATTTCCAGATTGGCTCAGAATTACCACAGGATATTTAAATCAGACACAAATGGATACTTTGAATGAAGAAATAATTATAAAGCAAACATAAATGGATGCGTCTTTCTAAGGAAAAAAATATTTACTATTTCAAAAGATTATCAAGCATCAAGTTGTCATAAACATATAAGATAATGAGATGCATTTCTGACGCTGTATGATCCCAGATAGATTTCTGCCACATTACAAAATAAAAATCCCTTGAACGTCAATGCAAGCGTTTAGCATGGTGCAAAGTGCGTCATAAATTTGCAGTTTCTATGTATTAAAGTGGAAAATGGGAATCTGGTAATTATCCTTCCATATAAAAAAACTAGAGAGCACCATCAGCAACAGCTGAGTAGCTCACTCCACACACAATAGTTACCCGCCTCAGGTATTTCAACCTCTCAAATATAAAATGGAAAATGGTAACTCACAGTATTTTATAAGAAATAGTTCCTGGTAGCACGCTAGGTCAGCGGGTACTTACCAGCTTATGGAGCTTTATGAAAGTCAGGTTCGAGTCGAGTCTTCTGTGTATTCGAATGAAAAATCTTACAGTGTAGGTGAAATATTTCATAATAAAGATACCCAGCTGTTGCACGTGTGTCTTGGTCATCAACTTGTTGGTATTGCATACCATTATTATATTAATTAGTTAAAAGTTCAAGTCTGACCGAAACATCGTTGTTTGTCTCCTGTGTGCGGTTTAATTGTGTAATGACCCTTCTGGGTTTAGCAGTTGCTGATATTACTGCTACTTCTAATAATAATCATTCGCTGCCTGACTGCGGTGGAGCGCGGTTGTGCTCTGCACCCATCTGCTGTTTTCAGACGAGCTCTCATAGCAGCAACATGGTGCTGAGTGTACGGCGTAGGGTGAATACCGTCGGTATTGAGCTGCTTCGAGGGGCGATTTCCCCCTCAACTGCACAAGTTTTGCTACCGACGATCATCAGAGAGACGTATGAAATACAGGATGACGAGGTATATGGTGTAACCCTGAATGGGGCCTTCAGAATCTTCGTTAAGTTGAATTCGACGGCTGTGTATGAGTCGGTGACAAGATTCCAGGATGTAAGTCTAGATGCAACGCCTGCTGTAAGGGTGCGTCTCACTGACGTCTCTCGACATTTTACGTGGATGAAGTTGCGCAACGTACCCTATGAGGCAGAAGAGGCTGACATCAGGAATGTGTTTGAGGCGTATGGTACCATGCATCTGGGAACCCAAGGCAAGTGGGCGGCAGGTGCATACATGGGACGTCTGGAGAGTACATTCTCCCTCAAAATGACTCTGAGACATCCAATCCCAATTGTGATGAAGGAGTTCTGGACCCAGATTCTTGTGTCTTATGCTGGGCAACGACGTACGTGCAGGTTGTGTGGGGAGTATGATCACATGGCGGCGACGTGTGTGCAACAGAGGAGGGGGATGGCACAGACTAATGGAGCACCGGTTACAGGTGTGGGCGCCGTCGTGGAGAGCCCCACGGGCAAACAAGGGAGTGGACGTCTGTGGAGTGATGTGGTTGAAGATACCCTTGTGGTACATGATGGGCGTGCCACAAGTTGTGTCGAGCCAGGATCGGCCACTTTGTCGGTGACGGGGGCAGAAGTGCTTTTGCAGCAAGAGGTGATGGTGCTGGACATGTCGGGACATGCATAGGAAGGAAGGAGATCAGGCAGGACAGAGAGGTGTTGCCGGTTCTGTGCAACACGAAACAGTGGAGGTTGAGGTTCATTGTGAGGGATCCTTGGAAGACATGGCGGTGGAGGGCATCACGAGGAAGAGAGTGGCGGTGTCAGACGCTGACGCTGGTGCAGAGGTCTGGGAGGAAGGAAGAATTTGTCGAGGGTAGCCAGGATAAGAGGCATCGAAAAAAGGGGGGGTAGGGTGGATGGTGTGAAATCATGTGTTGACCCTGGGCAGGAGGCCCTGGGAAGGAGGAGAGGAGGAAGGGTTGGGGAATTGTAAGAAGGATTAGGTGTATGACTGTGAATGTGAATGGACTGTGTAATAGTGTGAATAGGGAATGTTTTCGTATGCTTTTGTGTAAATATAGAGTGGATGTAGTGTTTTTACAGAAACATAATTTCAGGGAGGGAAGAGTGTTGAGGTGGCAGGGTTTAAAGTAATGACTTTGTCATCTGCATGTCTGAAAGGTGGTGTGGGTTTATTGGTAAAGGAGGCAAGCCCGTTTGTCTTGATACGATGTGAGGGGGGAGAGGGGAGGGGGAGGGAGGGTGTTGCATGTGGATGGGTGGTGGATGGGGCAGAGGGGAACCTTTGTGTGTATGCGCCAGCGGAAAATGATGCGAAAGTCAAGCGGGATTTTGTATGTGATGACCTAGTTTTCTCCTTATGTGGTTTACCTGCGGTGGCCATCATTGGTGGGGACTGAAATTGTGTTATTAGGAGAGCTGATGTGGAACCACAAGGGGCGGGCCACATGTCGGCAGCCTTACGAAATCTCTTGGTGGATGTTCAGTTGAGGGATGTGGTAGGTGGGGGGGGGGCGTGGGAGGTAGAGCATACTTTCGAAAGGAGGGGTTACGTGGGTAGGTTAGATAGGTTGTACATATCTCACGGGGTCTTGTCAAAGTTTGTCCATACAATAGAAGTAGCTTTTTCAGATCAGGCGGTAGTGGCAGAGTTGGAGTGGGATTCACTAGCTGGTATCTCTAGGGGATACCGGAAGCTAAATACGAGTGTGTTAGGAGATGAGGAGGGGTTGGAGGGTTTTACAGCACTGTGGGAGGAGTTAAGTGAGGAGGCAAAAGGGGTGGAGGATGTGGTGACATGGTGGGACGGTGTGGCTAAGGAACGGATTCAGCATTATTATGTACGGAAAGGGAAACGAATTAATTCTTTAAAATGTGGGCTTGTTAACTATTTGGAAGACAGGTTAAGGGGCTGTTATGTAAAGGGGCGGTGGCGGGTATTTATCCTATTGACGACATTATGGCAATTTTTTTTTTATTATATTTTATTTAAAAAACTTTACAGCTTAATATTAAATAAAGATATAAAAAGGGTACAGTAGGATCCTCAATCCTACACAACATACACTAACAAGTTTTAACAACACATTGTAATGGACATAAAAGAGGTTACCCATATACATTCACCAAATTTTCCATATAACATACTACTATAATATAAACAATATAAACTATAACTATATAAACTATATTAAATATAAATTATATAAACCTTTCAGATTTGTATAGTTAACATACTGTGACTGACATATGACAAAGGTTCACAACCTTCACAGTAGATAATCAGAGTAATGACCTACATCACAATCTCAGTTAAAAACAAGTACATGCTCTTCCCAAAATTAACCCCTATACAATAAGATTTTTTTTTTTTTTTTTTTTTTTTTAATTATTATTTTATTGAAAACTCAGGTACAAAATAGTTATGGGTGCATAAAATAATATGTCAACGAGATACCAGGCACTAACTAGATTCTTATATAAATAAATAATAAAGTCAAAACACAGGAAAATAAACACTATACAAATAAACAATGTGACAAAAACAAGCACACAGAATTACACACATACACAAGCAATCACGTATTATACAACGGGATACTTCATCTGGCATATTACTAGGCGTGGCTTCCGCCTGCCAACACACAACGTATCCAAGACTTAATCTAAGAACTCAGGTGCCTTAAATAGCACAACAATACGTTAATTTGGGCGACTACCGCGGGGTTATTATCATGGACTAGGAATAGGCACTACAGTTCAAAGGTGGATCAGGATGACGCTACCATTCACTACAATGAAAATATCTAATATAACAAAACGAAAATACACTGTGATATTTGACATCTCAATAAAACACAAATGCCAGGAGCTACAAGTGAACTTATACACTGACAAGATGCACACATTGAAAAATACTGCCTCCACATATAGTTCAAGCTCCATCACAGCTTACAGGAAAACGAAAACTTGCATATATACATATATTATTGAAAAGCACACGGACACGGCATAAAGGAAATAAACGGAAATAAGAAAAACCTTTCAACTGAGCTAGGAAGCACACCATATACAAAAAGTACACCAATGACTTGTAAATGAGGCATAAAAGACGAGAAACATTCCTAAAAGTTGTATATACAAAGCACGTAAGATATTTCGCCATCACCGTTACATAGGAGACGCACATAAACTCGGAGAACACAAAACATTCACGCACTTGACAAACACAATTAGACACAGCTGACCAGCCCACTGAACACTCACAACTATCTCAAATCTCGTAACTCCAAGGCTTTATATTCAGGCGGGAAGTCTCTCTCCCATCTCCCCTCATATACCAACCTATTTCGACATTTTGTCCTATAAATCGTCCCTGCTAACACCCTAATTCTACTGTTACCATCAACGTGCCTCATAGCCCATGACACGAAAATATAATCGGCCACAACATACGACACCGCACGTTGTACACGCAAGTCAACCCCACCTACATCAAAACTCAACGCCCGGAGTACCGACAAACCTCCCCCCCCCCTACCAAATGCAAAACCCTACTGAACCACTCTCGTACCATACCTAAAGTCTCACAGAAATACACAACATGAAAAGCAGATTCCTCCATCCGCATACCGGACAACCCCAGTCTTCCTCCAAACGCCTATTATCAACACCACCCAGACGGCAAGATTCCATGTAAAAATTTAAAAACCACTTCCGTACTGAGCAGGCAGACGCAACTGTTGAACTCGCCTCCATATATCACCCCACGCATACATGGGATACATTCCTTCAACTCGCACCACGACTACCTCCCTACCCGCCCTTTCTAAGGTACATAATTTTACACAGCGCACGTCCCTCATGTTCAATAATACGCGAAGCATCGCGTCGCACCAAATTAAATTCCTCCCTCTCCACCACCTGCGCAGGTCGTGATACAATTCCCTTAATTAACCCGCCATGCATCCCACCCAGTCGGAGAAAACGACGCTTCACGTAACATGCCATGACACGAGCCTCTAGAGGAATGAGACCAACCCTCCCTGATGCAGTGGTGTCTCCACCACCGCTCTTGTGAGCCAATCGCATCCTGAACCCACAAAATCGATAAATTCTATGCAAAAGACGTTTGACGTCCCCCTGCAACAGAGGATAGAGTGCAGCAATGTGCCATACTTTGCTATAAAGCAGGACATTAATGACCACCGCCCTCTGATGCAGGGTTAAATGTCGCGGCCGTAGACTATTTAAGCGCCCCAAGACACTATGTACAACCCTTCCCGAATTGCACGCCCTCATCTGATCGACCTCCCGCATATAATGAATACCACATATAGTGATATGATCAACCACAGTCCACCCCTCTGCATCCACCCGATCCCCTACCCACTCCCCCAACTCCATAATTTTCGATTTTTCTCTATTAACACACATCCCCGTAGCCTTGCCAAATATGTCAACAAGTCTCCCAACAAAACCCAATTGCTCCCGTGAACGTAATAACACAGTAGTTATCATCAACATAACCACAAGGGTTGGTCGACCACTACTCGGACCCCCACGATGTCTCTATTCCCCGCCCACAAACAGCCCAGTAAAAAGGGTCCTGCATACATGCAAAAAACATTTGAGACATGGGGCATCCCTGACGAATGCCCCTGCTCATGTGTACAAAAACACCTAACTTGCCATTTAATTGTACTTTAAAACCCGCTCCATTGTACAACGAATGGGCCCACATGATGACCTCATTTCAAAACCCTGCCATCTCATAAATTTCCACAGAACCTCTCTTTCCACACTATCAAAAGCGGCTCGCCGTCTAAAGCCAAAACACCACCCCCACCCCTCACCGCATTCCTCAACAAACTCCCTGTATTCCCATGACCATCATTACATTGACCTACCTGGCACACCAAACTGACTTTATGGATTACCTTATCAAACACTTTCTTAATTCTATTCATCAATATTTTCGCATATAGTTTATAGTCACTACACATCAACGATTGGGACGGTAGTCCTTAATCGCTAACGGCACATCACATTTCCTAACTAAGACCAAACACCGCGTACGCTGAGACAGACCTAACACCCCCCCCCCTCCTTCATCGCATTAAGTAAACGAACCATAAAAGTCCGTATTACCTCCCAATGTTTGATATAAAACTCACAAGGGATGCCATCAATGCCTGGAGCCTTCCCCTTACTCATTCCTTGTAGTGCCTCCCACACCTCTGCCTCAGATATAGGCCCACCCATGAGAAGGCGATCATAATCATTTAACTCGCATCGTACGCCTCTCCCCAAATCCTGTATCGCATGCTCACTCACGTCTTTACTTTGCATCTGGATCTTACTCCAAGTATCGACATAAAAACTTATCCCCTCAGTTGTCCCTCACTATACCCGTCAACTTCATCCTGCACCACTAAACTCACAATTTCAGTCGCTTTTCGAATTTATGTCTTACTTTGTAAGACACAAACAGACGGCTTGTCACCCCACAAAGCCTCCTCCACCCCACTCGAAATGCGCGCCCCATCGAAAACCTTATTTTTCAATACTTGGATTTGTTCTTTAATAGCATCGATCTCATCCACTGGGTAAACCCCAGATGCCTCTCCCTGTGCATAACATTGTCGTAGATGACCCTCCAGGTACCTCTGAAAACCATACTCCAAGCGAGTGGCCTCCTTACACCGATTCACATAAAAATCCTTAATTCGAGGCTTCACAACCTCATCCCACTGTCGTACTAAATCCCATCCCTCCCAGGAGTCTACTCCCATAGACGCCCAGAAGTCCTCGAATAGTTCCCTATCATCTGCACTTTGTAGCATCCGCGTATTCAGTTTCCAGTATCCCTTAAAACGATGCGGGAGACCTTCCCAGTCGAGCTCCACAAAAAACTCCCCGGTGGTCGGAGGAAAAAGACGTTCAATACACGCACATTGATTACGACCACCCGCCGAGGACACATACACCTATCTAACATGCTGCATAGCCCCTACGCACAAAAGTATGCTCAATCCCAAAGTCACGTCCTCCGCGTACATCAACCAACCCCAAACCAGACAAGTCACCCAAAACAAGCGAACAGAACCCCGCCCCCCTCGGTTCAACATCTTTACGGCGCACTACACAGTTCCAGTCACCACCTTCCACTGTAATTTCTGGCAGGGACCTCAAATAATATACCAAGACATCTCTAACAAAAGTATTTTTAATATTAACATCATGTTCAGCCGGCCCATATACCCCTACAAAACCAACTTTTCTACTACCCCAATCCCCCACGACTCACACCACGCGACCCTCCCCCCCTTCCTCCCAATGTCTCAGCACAAACGGGCTGGTCACTTTTATCAACACAGCCACTCCACCTTTCAGACGTCTGGAGTGAGTCACATAAATGTCATAACCATCCATCTTCAAACAAACTTCCTACTTTATGGTTATGTTCTTGCAAAAAAACACACATCCACTGCAAAAACGATTCAACCACTCACGCACCTGCACACACTTTCTGACAGATTTCAAACCATTAACATTAATAGTTACACACCTAACTGTGTTAAAGGTGGCTTTCCTCTAGGGGCTACCACTCCCTTTTTCTCTTTGCACCGGCAAGCACCCAAGGCACTTCCCGCACCTTTGGCAATCCCCGTGATATTACCTGCTGTCCTGGACTCGCGCGACCTCCCCCCACCCGTGATTTCCGACCACATCTTCTTCCCTGAACGTTGTCCAGGGGTCAAGACATCATCGGAGTCGGACGGGGTAGCCGCACGCTTCCTAGAAACAGCATCTTCAGACATATCAGTACTTGGAGTGTTCTCTTTGTGAATTTCTGCCTCAACAGTATGAAAACTCGAACTCTCCAAATCTCTCACTTTAGCTATCTGATCAGCATCATCTGCACGTAATTTTCCCCCATCAGAACACACCACAGAATCAGACTCATGCGATGCTAATAGGTCACTTAACGCAGATACAATGTCGGCTTCCATCTCACCTGCCTCTCTTGCTAGAGGGATTTCACTGTTCACATGTTCCACCTCGTCAAGGGAGGCAGTCCCAGGTAGAGTCACACAAGATGATTCTAGTAGCATGGCCCTATCAACCTCAGCACTCCATGATGTCATACGCGGCGAGGTCTCGACAACCTCCTCTTCCAGAGCCTGACGGGGTACCTCACCGTCAGGACGACGACCACGCCCCGATGGCGGCTGGCGCTGGACACACTGAGCCGCTATGTGATCCAGAGCGCTGCAGAGGCGGCAAGTTCTTCTCTGTCCAGGGTACGTAACGTACACCTGGGAACGAAACTCCTCCAGTTGAACGTACGAAGGAATCGGCTGATGCAGGGACATTTTCAACGTAAATGACCCCTCCTGAAGGCCATTATAGTGGCCGTCAGACCACCTACCCATGGTGACCAGGTGGATCTTCCCATAACGTTCAAAAACGTCACGTATATCAACTTCATTGGCCTCAAAAGGCACGTTTCGCACACGTACCCACGTATAGTATCGTGAAACGTCATGCAACTGGACAGAAACTGCTGGGGTGACTTGCTTACTTATATCCTGGTACTGGGTCACAATCTTCTCGTACATCTGAGTGTCACAAAACTTGACGAAGATCCGTGTAGTTCCATTCAAGGCGACGCCACACAAAGATTCACGTTGAATACCATAAGTATCACGAATGATTGCGGCAGTAACACATTTTGTCTGATTCGACGGTGATAGAATCCCTGGTTAGTTTGAATACAAACAGTATTAACATGGCGGCAAAACACAGTTGAATCTGTTGTGATGTTGTAAATCACTCCTCCACAGGTGTCGGGATGAGGAGGAACAGCTGACAACCGCTCGCACAACGTCGGCAGCATTGAAATGCGCAAAATCAAGGTCGAGAAGGTTCCAAGCGATGATGGGTGATAGGCCGTCCGTCTGTGTTTATTGCGTAGGCAAAAGCAACGAACAGCACGGCAATGGCTATTCCCATGGTTAGGGTTCATCAGTTGGTGGGTGGGTTTGGGTGGGTCAGTGTTATACAAGCATTAGAGGGATGGGGGCTATTTGTGAATAAGTGGTATAAGCAGTTTGACAAAGGGGAGGGGTAGGAGCTGGGGATTTAGAACAGGTGTGTGGAGTGTGTTATGTCGGTTGGGAGGAACAGTGCAACAGGGAAGCATTGGGTGGGGAAATAACTGAGGGGGGAAATATAGAGAGGCTTTAAGTGAAATTCGAAAGGGCAAAAGTGCCGGGAATCGATGGACTACCGGCAGAAATTCTCAAACAGCATGGAAGCTATTGAGGGGGTTTTTGGTTAGGTTATTAAAATTTAATGAAGGAGATGGGGCAAGTTGGGAGAAAAGCAGGAGCGGTTTAGTAGTCTATTGGTACCGAAGGGTAAGGGCAGCATACCCTTAGGGACTACGGGGCCAAATATGATGTTTTTGAGCAGATTACAAGTTTGTTTGCTAAGATTTTAGGAAATAGGTTTTAGTGTGTAGTATGGCGGGTGTATACGGAACTCTGTTTGGGTTGGGACAGGGAGGCCTATGGTGGAGGGGGCATGTGCTATGGGTTTTCGTAGAAGAAAAAGGGGGGAAAGGGGGCCTTGCGTGGCACTAACTGGCAAGGAGCATTTGACAGATTGGGAGCGAGATGCATTAAGAGCTGTCTTAGGGGACAGGTTTTGGGAAAGATATAGTAGGATGGGTAGATGAGTTATATCATGGAGCAACGCGCGAGGGTACAGATTAATGGATGGCTGGGGGGAGAGGATTGTAATGGGTAGGGGACTTCGACAGGGGTGTCTAATGTAATGCCATTGTTGGCGTGCGAGGAGATACAGGCCCCTTTATAGAATGGATGAGCAGCAAATTGCGTTAGTGAGGGAGAAGAGAGTGGGGTTGGGAGGGTTTGCAAGTTCAAAGGGTATTAGATGATACTTCTGTTCTGGTAGGGAGGGGATGTCTATGGAGCCTTAGATGGGGTAGTAAACATGTTCGCAGCTGCAATGGTATGAGAGTGAATTTCAGAAAAGTCCATGGTAACATGGGGTTAGAAGCTTGGGTGGGGGGGTGGAGTGGGTCTTAGGGTAGTGAAGTCGTGAGGAGGTGGGTGAATTTGTTATAAATTTGTGTCTTGTCTATACAGAGGTTCTGGATGGTTGCCGTGTGAAAATATCGGTTAAGGTTTGTAGCCAGGATTCTGGACACTTGGAGCATTGTGGGCCTTTTCATTTGAATCCTTGTGCAGCGTGCCATTTGTTATTAAACGTCTTTTTGTATAGTAAGTATGGCAAGTGGCAGCCATGTTCCTTTAAAATGGGATGGCAAATTCCGAACCTACTTAGGAGGTTTTTATATTCTTGTGGGGTTCGGGCTGGGATTGGCCTTATAAAAGGGATTGTGGTAATGTTACTGTGCTTCTGGGGGGGGGCGTGGTGGATTTAAAACGGAGGGTCAAAAGTGATGAGGGAGGTAATGGTGGAGGGGGAGGGGTGGTTTGGTGATGTACTCGGTAGATTAAAAAACATATGGATACTGGGGTAGAGTTGCTGTGTAAGAGTGAAAATACTGTTTTGAGGTCTCTGATGTTGGCTTGGGAATTTGGGGAAGTGTAAAAATTGTTATGCTGTGTAGGTTGTTAGTGGGAGGGTAGTGGAACTGGTGGAGGGGATTTTCCCAATGTATGCTGGGGTATGTATATGAGGTAGGTTCAGTAGGTTGAGGTTAAAACTCCGGTGGCGTGTGATGTTATCGTTTTTTGCATGGGACTTTTAACGTCGGGTGTGTGGTTCTACGGGATAGACTGGTGGTTGAGGGGGGTAGTATGTGGAATATGTGGGGGGAAGATTCGACATTTCAAAGTAGTTTGAATTTTTGTGAGGGGATAGGGAATGTCAGCGGGTTGGTGGAGCAGGGTTGATGCATTGGATAGGGGGGTAAAGGCATATTCTGTTCTGCAGGGCATTAGTCTTGACGTGAGGGGGTTTGGATGAGAGTATATCATTAGGGATGTGGGGTACATTATGGTAGATTATATATATCATGGGGGGAATGCGGGGGAAAGAGGTGAAGCGGCGGGTATTTACGCGGTTATAATTTATAAAACGTTGTGTCGAAACAGGGATATTTATGGGCGGAGGTGGGAAGAGATTTTCCAGTGGGATATAGAGAACTTACCTTAGCGGGTTTTATTAGACTTGTAAATTAGGAAGGAGGGGGTTTGGATAAGGATGGTGTATGCTACTGTGGGAAGGGATGTAGGGGTATGAATTGGGTCACCTCCTTGGTGGTTCAGTTGCTTAGGATGTGTGTGATTTGTTGAGTGTACGAGTATGTTGGAATAACGCACTTTTCTGATGTGTAATGGCATGTGTTATCAGGATGGCGTAAGGTAACGTCAAAATTGTGGTTGTCTGTGAGAGGCCAGCACGAGGGTAAACTGTGTTTCATCCTGTTACCCATGTGTATTCATAGGACACTTTTTGCTTGGATGGAAAGATGTCCGCATGTAAGTGGGACATGGTACTGTCATCGGGGGTATACTTTTTATTAGTTATTTTTGGTAGAAATGGTAGGGTTACTATTAAAAGTTTATATATACGTTGCTTAGGGTTAAGTTGAACGTCACTGTTGTAACGTTCCTAGAAATATTTATCACTGGCAGTTATTGACAATGGTTTGACGGGGGCGGGATCGACATTGTGTTAAATTAGGTATAACAATCACTTTGTTATTAATCGATATTCAATATACTGTGTCTTGGTGTTATTGTGAACACCGATGATTATATACTTACTTAAGGTTATTCCTTAATGTACTGTAAGGATATTTATTTATTTATTTATTTATTAATTTGAACATGGTACAGAGAAGTACAAAAGAATACAGTTAAATGCAGCATGCCAAAGCCAGTTGAGTGCAGAGCATTACAGGCAGGCTTAAAATTAACTTAAGATTAACTAAGCAATGAAGTATTCAGTGGTAAAACATTATTGTAAACACTTAACAATTAAGCACAAATGAGTATTACAAAAACAGATCGTATGGTTGCTTGCATTGCTGTACAATCAGTATTTATTTATTTATTTATTTATTTATTTATTTATTTATTTATTTATTTATTTAATTTGAACATGATACAGAGAAGTTCAAGGGATACAATTTTTAAAGTGCAACATGCCAAAGCCCCTTGTTTGCAGAGCATTATGGGCAGGCTTAAAATTAACTTAAGATTAACTAAGCAATAAGTAAGCATGTTGGTGATAGCGGTTATTTTTTTTTTTCTTTTTTCGCGGGGGGGGGAACATATTAAGTGTGAAAAAGTTTCGGTTGTTTAGGTAATAACACCTTTTTGGCATTGTATTTTATGTGTTTCTAAATATGATATCTCTTGTAAAAATGTGTTTGTCTTATTTAAGTTTTTGTGTCTAGTGTTCTTGTAATTTCATGTTTGTACTTATTATACCGTGACAAGATGAGTTGGATCATGTCTAAATTGAGAGTTATCAATATTCAAGTTTACTAAATGAATGATAATGGGTTCTTATAATGTGTGTGTGGTTGATGGCGGGGGATGAGTCAAGCATGTAGCAACACTGTAATTTTATATTGTATAATGCAGGCTCTGTGTATTATTTCTGGAAACTGGTTTTGAAAATACTTCATAGGTCATTTTATTTATTTTGTCATTGCTTAGCAAGTTTTAAATCAATTATAATAAATATAATAATAATTAGAATTAATTATTAATAGTAAAAATCATTAACTCAATGTGAAAACCAACAACAGTATGAAGAAAAGTTGAATAAAATGGCAGTCAGTGTCGGAATGTTTCTCAGAGAATTCTTACAGGAAGGTTATATAGAAGTCAACGTAGATGAATAACGTCAGAGGGAAAACGTGTCACAGAACTGCTGACAACGAGTAGATACGCGCACAGCAAGGGCAAAGAAGATGTAAATCTTGATATTACTGCTATAAAGAATAAACGCAAACATTCCTATATGACGGAAGAATGACAAAGGAAACAAAACAATACAAGGAAATGTATGAAACTATTATTGTTATTTTTGTAATAATATCAGGCGCTAAACCCACAAGAGTCACACACTGCTGCCAAGAAACCCTAAGAAATTACAGTGGAATCCCAGTATTCGTCCGGTCCGGTTGTCGTACAAATCAGTTTTCGACCACTTTTTTCAACGAAGTAATCCCCGTTTTTGTACATCCGCTCGAAAATGAACCGTACCAGATGCGTCCTTACTCGCTCACTAAGAGTTCCCTCCAGTTCTAATACTCTAGTAATAATACTAATACGTAAAAAGTCTATCGATACAAGTCGTTGGTGTATATTTGTATAATGTGCTTCCTAGCAAAAGTGATCGGTTCTTATACTATGTTTATGTTTTATGCCGTAGTTATAGTGTGCTTTTCAGTAATATATTTTATATTTACTGTAATTGATTGCATATTTTTATCTTTGTTTTATTGAGATGTAAAAATTTATCAATCGTTGATTAGTTTTGTTATATGGATGTTTTTATTTTTGTGACCTTGTCAGTGTTATCCAGTTTTCACACCTCTTGAATTGTTAATACGACTCACGAAATCGTAATGACACGATTGCAAACAAACATTTACCAAGGGCAGGATTGAATCGCGGTCAGAGAGTCTGGAAGTTTTATGAATATTGACCGCGGGTTCAATCCGCCATTGGTATGGTTTTAATTGTAAATGCTATGTCTTTGTTAAACCCGTGATATAACGCCCAAGTTAATGTTTAGTATCGTGGTGCCTTTGTTGGGCACACTGAGATCTTAGATTGAGTCTTGAATACGTGTGTGTTGACAGGCGGAAGCCATACCTAGTAATGTGCCAGATGTAGTGTCATGTTGTGTATACGTGATTGCTTGTCTATGTGCATCATTGTGTGTGTTTGTATTTATCACAATGTTTTATTGTACAATCTTTATAATTTCCAGTGCATTCGTCTCTCAACCTTTGAGTGGTGAGGACGTAGGCTGCTGCTGCCCCTAGCGTTGATTGACGGCAGTTATATTTTCACAACATGCCGATGGTCAGCCGGCGATGCATCAATACAGTCTGTATTGAGCTGATCCGTGGGGCTGTGACAGGAACTTCTATGGAGCTGCTGCTACCTGCAATTATACGCCCTTGGGAATAAACCTTTCCACTGCCTCCTTGCATTTTGTTGTTACATATTCCATCATTTCATTTACTGGCTTTTCTGCCAGTTCTCTGTCCCACGGAACCTCTTGCAGGAAGTTTCTCAAACTTATGTAGTCCCCTCTTTTATAGTCTGGCTTTTCCCCTTCAACTCCTGTTACTCTCTCCACTTGCAACTCTACTATGTATTCAAAGCATAGAACCACGTGGTCACTAGCTCCTAGGGCACTCTCATATGTGATGTCCTCAATGTCTGAACTGCCCAGGGTGAACATATGGTCCAATCTTGCTGGTTCATCCACCTCTCTCACTCTGGTTGTGTCCTTAACATGTTGGTGCATGAGGTTTTCCAGCACCACATCCAACATCTTGGCTCTCCATGTTTCGGGACCCCCATGTGGCTCCAGGTTTTTCTAATCAATCTCCCTGTGGTTGAAATCACCCATAACGAGCAACTTTGCTCTGCTGGAGTGAGCTCTTCTTGCCATCTCAGCAAGTGTGTCCACCATTGCTCTGTTGCTCTTTTCATATTCCTCTCTTGGCCTCCTGCAGTTCTGTGGTGGATTGTACATCACTGCAATGACCACCTTGTGCTCCCCAGACTGGAGTGTACCTATGTAGTCTCTTTCTCCTGTCTCGTCTATGTCTCCCATTTTCTCGAATTTCCATTGGTTTTTTATGAGCAGAGCAACCCTTCCTCCCCCTCTGCCCCTTCTATCTTTCCTCATGATCTGGTATCCTGGTGGGAAGTTTGCATCTGTTATTGTCTCCGTGAGTTTTGTTTCTGTAACTGCTATGATGTCTGGGAACTTCTCATTGATTCTTTCTTGCCATTGCTCATATTTATTCGTTAATCCATCTGCATTTGTGTACCAAACCTTCAACTTCTGTTCTAATACTGTAACTGTGGTCCTGAGGGAATACTCTGGTTGGGAGAGCAGGAGCTCTGGTGGGGGCCTGTGGAGGGTTGCAGTGGAGGTGGAGGAAGAGCTCGCATAGGGGGTTGCTGTAGGCGTAGGGTTCGAGGTGTGGGGGTAAGAACAGAGAGATTAGTGTGTGATGGTTGGTTTAGATTGTTCAGTTGCCTTGGGGGTGTCGTGGTTGGAGTCCTTCTGCAGGTGTTTCTGGGGGGTGTGCTTGCCCTTCCACCTGTGCCTGGGTTATTCTGCTCCTCTTTGTCATTTCCTCCCATTCCTCCTTTCGATTTTGCACTCTCTTTTTCAGTATCGTCCTTTCCTCCTGTGTTCTGTCTCGATCGAGGTACACACTCTTGAACTCCTGTTTCCCTCTCAGCCATGCTTTCTCCAGCAGGATCATGGTTTGAGTTTATTCTGCCTTGAAAATTACTTTGAGAGGCCATTTCCTTCATTTTGTGAACCAACTGATTCTCCGAAAATTTGCCACCTGGGTCATGTCTCCCTCGCTTGTCATATTCATGATACCTTCAATCGCTTTTTCCACCTCCTGTTTTCTTTCAACATAAGTTTCCCCTTCAGCTTCGTCTAGCCCTTAGACAAAAACTGATCTCTCCCTTTCCACCTCCCACTGTGACTTCCATTGTATCCTCTGAGGTGTTTTAGTTCCTTCCCGTGGAGTGTTTCTTCCTTCAATCTCTTCCCTAGCTGTGGCCCCTATGCTCATTGGTTTGTCCTTCCTGCTCACCTGTTTCTGGCCCCCACAAGTGTCTGGTAAGGTCCCTGCACATGTCCTAGTTCCTTCAATGTCTTCCAACCTCTCATGCTGTTCTAGTGTGCTCCCTGTCTTTGTTTTGGCCCCATGTGGGTTTGACAGGACCTCTGCATTCAGTCTAGCTTCCATGCTCTCTTCAGACCCTTTGTTTGTGTCTGATGTAAACATTGCTAATGCTGCCTCTGTATTATCTTTATCTCTAGGCTGTTTCAGATTTCTCAGCTCCTCTTCTAATCTCTGTATCTTGGTTTCTGCTATTGTGGCATGTTGCTCCCAAATTCTGCACTCTGCTGCTAACCTCTCCTCCATCTTCCTTGCAAGCTCATCTAGCCTCCTTCCCCAGTCTTCCTCCATTTTTTAGAGCTCTGCCTCCCAGTCCTCCCTCCCAGATTCGTCCGTCGGGCCCTAGGCTCTCATCCTGGTTCTAGGTTTTCCCATTGCACCACAGGAGGAAGGGGGAGAGATGGTTAAGGGGAGGGGAATAGATGGTTAAGGGGAGGGGAATAGATGGTTAGGGGAGAGGGATGGAGGGTTATGGGGGAGGAGGAGGATGATTATTGAAGGGGGGAGATGGTTGAGGGAGGGGGATAGATGGTTTGGGGGAGGGGGGTTAGTTTGGGTTTTGGGGAGGGGTAGGTGGCTAGGGGGAGGGGGAGAGGCAGTTAGGGAAGAGGGAGTATGAGTGTGTGTCCCAAATGTACTGTGTTTGTGTATTTGTGTTTGCATGGTGGAAGAGAGAGGGATGGGATTAAGGGAGGAGGGGGAGAGAAGGATGAGGGTAGAGTGACCCCTAGAAATCAGGGAGGTGTGTGAGTGTTGGGATTAGAAGGGGAGGGGAGGTGGGGAGAAGGGAAGGAAAGATGAGGGTAGAGTGACTGTGTGGTCCTTACAGGTGTGTGTGTGTGTGTGTACTCACCTCACCTATTTGTACTAACCTATTTGTGGTTGCAGGGGTCGAGTCTTAGCTCCTGGCACCGCCTCTTCACCGGTTGCTACTGGGCCCTCTCTCTCCCCGCTCCATGAGCTTTATCAAGCCTCGTCTTAAAACTGTGTATGGTTCCTGCCTCCACTACGTCATTTTCTAGGCTATTCCACTGCCTGACAACTATATGACTGAAGAAATACTTCCTAAAATCTCTCTGACTCATTTGTGTCTTCAACTTCCAATTGTGGCCTCATGTTTCTGTGTCCCCTCCCTGGAACATTCTGTCTTTGTCAACCTTGTATATTCCACGCACTATTTTATATGTCGTTATCATGTCTACCCTGACCCTCCTGTCCTCCAGTGTCGTCAGGCAGATTTCCCTTAATCTTTCTTCATAGGACATTCCCCTTAGCTCTGGAACTAACCTTGTCGCAAACCTGCGTACTTTCCCTAGTTTCTTGATGTGCTTTATCAAGTGCGGGTTCCAAACAGATGCTGCATACTCCAGTATGGACCTGACATACACGGTGTACAGTGTCTTGAACGATTCCTTACTAAGGTATCGGAATGCTGTTCTCAGGTTTGCCAGGCGCCCATATGCTGCAGCAGTTATCTGGTTGATGTGTGCTTCCGGAGACATGCTCGGTGTTATACTCACCCCAA
>NC_069454.1:995956-998456 GCF_026875155.1 Cherax quadricarinatus | reverse complement strand
TGCTTTTGGCGGGTTAAAAACTAAAGGAGCCAGTTGCTGGCCCAGGCTTGTAGCCTGTCCAGGTCTCTTTGTAGTCCTCCCTGGATCCTCATCCGATTTGATTCTTTCATTAACTTCACATCGTCCGCAAACAAGGACACTTCTGGGGTCTATCCCTTCCGTTATGTCATTCACATATACAAAAAACAGCACAGGCCCAAGGACTGACCCCTGTGGAACCCCGCTTGTCACAGACGCCACTTTGACACCTCGTCACGTACCATGACTAGTTGTTGCCTCCCTGTAAGGTATTCTCTTATCCATTGCAGTGCCTTTCCTGTTATGTGTGCGTGATCCTCTAGCTTTTGCAGTAACCTCTTGTGAGGAACTGTGCCCGAAGGCCTTCTTGCAGTCCAAAAAAAATGCAGTCGATCCACCCCTCTTCTCTTGTCTTACTTCTGTCACCTTGTCATAAAACTCTAATAGGTTTGTGACACAGGATTTTTCCCTCCCTGAAACCATGCTGGTTGTCAATTTTACACTTGTTTCTTTCCAGGTGCCCCACCACTCTCCTCCTGTTTGATCTTCTCCATGACCTTGCATACTTTTACACGTTAGTGATACAGGTCTGTATTTTTGTGCCTCATGTCTGTCTCCCTTTTTAAAATTGGGACTACATTGCCATCTTCCATACCTCGGGGAGTTGCCCAGTTTCAAATGATGTGTTGGGAAAATCTTTGTCAATGGTACACACAATGTCTCTGCTCCCTCTTTAAGGACCCACGGAGAGATGTTGTCTGGTCCACCCCCTTTGAGGTGTTTAAGTTCGCATAGCAGCTTCTTCACCTCTCCCTTTTTATATGTACCTCATCCAGCACTTGTGGTGCACTCCCCTGCTCTGATTTCCTGGAGTCTACTGGTTTCCACTGTAAATACTTCTTTAAATCTTGTGTTGAGCTCCTGACATACCTCCCGGTCGTTTCTTGTGGAATTCCCCATCACCCTTCCTCAGTTGATTACCTGGTCCCTTTACTGTTGTTTTCCTCTGATGTGGCCCGTACAACAGTTTCGGGTCAGTCTTGACTTTCGTTGCTATGTCATTTACGTATTGCCGCTGAGCCTCCCTTCTTATCTGTGCATATTCGTTTTGGCTCTTCGGCTAATCTCTTTATTTTCCTGGTTCTCTGTCTTCCGTACCTTTTCCATTCTTAGTACGCCCAGTTTTTGCCTCCCTCACCTTTTGGGTGAACCAAGGACTCGTTCTGTTTTTTCCCCTTATTTCTGTTTCCCTTGGGAACAAAACTCTCTCTGCCTCCCTTTCATTTTGTTGCCACATAGGGCCATCATTTCTTGTACTGGTTTTCCTGTCAGTTCCCTCTCCCCCTGAATGTCTTGAAAGAGTTCCGCAAGCCTGAGTAGTTCCCCCCTTTTTTAGTTTGGTTTTTTCCCACCCTATTCCTGCTGCTCTCCCACTTGGAGCCTCAACTATGTAGTCGAAGCACGAACCACATGATCACTAGCTCCCAGGGGGCCTTTCGTACATGATATCCTCGATGTCAGAACTACTCAAGGTGAATACAAGGTCCAGTCTTGCTGGTTCATCCTCTCCTCTCTCTGTGTGTGCGTGTATGTGTGTGTATATGTGTATGCGTGTGTGTGTGTGTGTGTGTGTGTTGTGTGTGTGTGTGTGTGTGTGTGTGTGCGTGTGTGTGTGTATGTGTGTGTATGTGTGCGTGTGTGTGTGTGTGTGTGTGTGTGTGTGTGTGTGTGTGTGTGTGTGTGTGTGTGTGTCTGTGTGTGTGTGTGTGTGTGTGTGTGTGTGTGTGTGTGTGTGTGTGTGTGTGTGTGTGTGTGTTGGGATAAGAAGGGAAGGGGAGGTGGGGATCTCAAGTAACCAGTTACCAGTAACCAGTGTACCGTTGACTCATTACCAACCGTCTTCTGCCTGAGTCACTGTCTATTCATATTGTGCTGACCTAGCAGTATTCAAAGACCCCCTCACATATGGGTACTGTGGGCGGCCAGTCAGTGTTACGAGAGGAGCAAGGAGACAAGGTAACGGCTGTAAGGGCTCTCTCCACATTATCCGTAATTATACGTACTACCCGCCTAAGTGAGTATTATTTTACCCATTTCCACGTGTCCGAACTCCCACCTGATAAATGGTGACAGCGGTGTGGAGCGTGGATATTTAAGGGTAATTCAAGACGTTAGAAGACTGTTTGTGAGTAGCCGGCGGGTCAAAGGTGAACCGTCTCAACCACCAGCTACTCCCCTCACCACCTCCAACCTGCAAGCCTGTTGCAGCTGTTTCAAGCTTCCTGGCTTAGTTCGTGTGCTAATTGCTTCAATCTCCGAGGGGTTGACCCGGATTTTGCAATTAAGCCAGTCAGTAAGCCAGACTGTGGAAGTGAACGCCAGTCAGCCTATCATCCAGCCTGTCTCCTGTCATCCACCTGCTCCTCCGTGCTTTGTGCATCGTTACACGTCTTCCAGTCAGCCATTCCGTGGGTAAGCCAGT
>NC_069454.1:959772-995456 GCF_026875155.1 Cherax quadricarinatus | reverse complement strand
GGCGGTAGGGGGGGAGGTTGCTGCGAGGGTTAAGTTTGTGATGAAGGGGGGGGCAGTGGTATGGTGTGTGGGTTTTGAGTTTGATTGCTTGGCTGCATTGGGGTTGTTGGTTGAGGTCCTTCTGTAGGCAGTTCTGAGAGAGGTTGAATTTGCTCTTCCCCCTGAATTTAGGCACTACTGCTCATATCTGTCTTTGCCTCTCTGTCCTCCTTGCGTCTTTGTACCCTCTCTTTCAGTTTCTGCCTTTCTTCTTGTGTTCTGTCGTGGTCGAGGTACACCCTCTGGTGCTTCAGTATGTTCCATAGTCGTGCTTTCTCCTGCTGGATCCTGTTTGAAGTCAATTCTGCCTTGATTATCACTTTGACTGGCCGTATTTTTCCTCATGCAAATCACGCTATTCTCAGAAAATTTGTCAGCTGGGTCATTTCGTCCTCTCCTATTGCTTTCATGATACTTTCAACCACTTTTTTCTCCTCTTGTCTTCTTGCTTCATAAGTTTCCCCTTCAACTTCTTGGAGCCCATAAACAAAAACTGACCTCTTCCTATTGTCCTCCCTTTGCATCCCCTGAGTCAATTTAGTTGCCTCCATTGCAGCATTCCTTCCTTCAATTTCTTCTCTGTCTGATGTCCCTATGCTTAGTGGTCTGTCGAGATACACTTTCCTGTACACCGTCATGTCCTGTAGTCTTGATTTCTCCTGCAGGATCTTGTTTCGAGCCGATTTTGCCTTGAAAATCATATTTACAGGCCGGATTCTTTCTCTTGCAAAACCCCCTATTCTCAGAAAATTTGCAAGCTGGGTCTATGTGTGTGTGTGTGGACATGTATGTGTGTGGGTTTATGAGTGGGTTGGAATATGTGTGTAACTATGTGAGTGTGGGGTTTATTGAGTATTTGTAAGGTAGTGGGTAGGAGTGTGCATTAGGGTGTGTTAGTGTGGTGCAGTTTGTGCCTTACATGTGGTCTGCAGTGCTCCTCTGACCTGACCTGCTCTGACCCACAACCACCTACTAGGATAAGCATAGAAATGCTTATCCTTCTTCCTAGTGTAATAGACACCTATCTGCCCACCCTGGTTTTGTTTTGAATTACCAATTACTATTCGCTATTTAGTACTTATCAGCCTATACTTTTTCATTTAAGGAGGGTGGACCATTCCTAAATCAGTGGGCGGTACCTAGGAACCAACTTCTGATTCCTCGAAAAACAGGCATAGGTGAAATACTTGCGATGCAGCCTGCAGATTGTCCAGCTCGTTGCGATGTTCTGGCGTGTCTCCACTTTTTCTTCTCTATTTATAATATATTCTTATTTACTGTGCTTCTTTTAATGGTCACACACTGTGTGTGTGTGTGTGTGTGTGTGTGTGTGTGTGTGTGTGTGTGTGTGTGTGTGGGTGTGTGTGTGTGTGTGTGTGTGTGTGTGTACTCACATATTTGTACTCACTCATTTGTGGTAGCTTTACTGTACTCCTTAAAGCTATGTATGAATCCTGCCTCCACTACATCACTCTCCAGAGTGTTCCACTTCCTAACAACTCCTTGATTGAACAAATACTTCCTCACATCCCGGTGACTCCTCCGAGTTTTCAGCATTCAACCGTGACACTTGTTGCTTTGTCACATCTTTGAAACATTATGTCTCTAGTCACCTTGTCAATTCCTCTCAATATTTTATGTCGTTATCATGTCTGCCCTATCCCTCCTGCCCTCCAATGTCGTCAGGTTGATGTCCCTTTAGCTCTTCTCGTGAGACACACCCCTTAGCTTCGGGACTAGTTGTGTGTGTGTGTGTGTGTGTGTGTGTGTGTGTGTGTATTCACCTAATTGTAGTTGTAGGGGTCGAGACTCAGCTCCTGGCCCCGCCTCTTCACTGATCGCTACTAGGTCCTCTCCCTCTCTGCTTCCTGTGCTTTGTCATACCTCTTCTTAAAACTATGTATGGTTCCTGCCTCCACTACTTCACTTGCTAGGCTATTCCACTTCCTGACGACTCAATGACTGAAGAAATACTTCCTAACGTCCCTGTGACTCGTCTGAGTCTTCAGCTTCCAGTTGTGACCCCTTGTTTCTGTGTCCCTTCTCTGGAACATCCTGTCTCTGTCCACCTTGTCTATTCCCCGCAGTATCTTGTATGTCGTTATCATGTCCCCCCCTGACCCTTCTGTCCTCCAGTGTCGTCAGTCCTATTTCCCTCAACCTTTCCTCGTACGACATTCCCCTTCGCTCTGGAACTAGCCTTGTTGCAAACCTTTGTACTTTCTCTAACTTCTTGACGTGCTTGACCAAGTGTGGGTTCCAGACTGGTGCTGCATACTCCAGTATGGGCCTAACATACACAGTGTACATGTCTTGAACGATTCCTTATTAAGGTATCGCAACGCTATTCTCAGGTTTGCCAAGCGCCCGTATGCTGCAGCAGTTATTTAGTTGATGTGTGCCTCCGGTGATGTGCTCGGTGTTATGGTCATCCCAAGATCTTTCTCCCTGAGTGAGGTCTGTAGTCTTTGTCCACATAGCCTATACTCTGTCTGCGGTCTTCTTTGCCCCTCCCCAATCTTCATGACTTTGCATTTGTAAGGGTTGAATTGGAGAAGCCAGTTTCCAGCCTGTCCACGTCTCTTTGCAGTCCTGCCTCATCCTCATCCGATTTAATTCTTCTCATCAGCTTCACATCATCTGCGAATAGAGATACCATCATGTCGTTCGCGTATATCAGAAATAGCACTTGTCCTAGAACTTACCCCTGTGGGACCCTGCTCGTCACAGGCGCCCACTCTGATACCTCTCCACGTACCATGACTCGTTGTTGCCTTCCTGTCAGGTATTCCCTGATCCATTGCAGTGCCCTCCCTGTTATATGCGTCTGATCCTCCAGCTTCTGCACTAATCTCTTGGGGAGGAACTGTTGTCTAAGGCCCTTCCTGCAGTCCAGGAAAATGCAATCAACCCACCCTTCTCTCTCGTGTCTTACTTCTGTTCCCTTTGTCATAAAACTCCAGAAGGTTTGTGACACAGATTTGCCTTCCATGAACCCATGCTGGTTTTTATTTATAATCTTGTTCCGTTCCTGGTGTTCCACCACTCTCCTCCTGATAATCTTCTCCATGACTTTGCATACTATACATGTCAGAGACACAGGTCTGCAGTTTTAGTGCCTCGTTTCTGTTTCCTTTGTAATCTTTTGACTACCGCCCACAGGATGGGTATGGGGTGCATAATAAACATATTAAACTAAAAACTTTCTTAGAAATGGGGACTACATTTGCTGTCTTCCATTTCTCAGGTAGTTGCTCAGTTTCAAGGGATGTGTTGAAGATTGTTGTTAGGGGCACACACAGCATCTCTGCTCCTTCTCTAAGGACCCACGGGGAGATGTTGTCCGGTCCCATCGTCTTTGAGGTATCAAGGTCACTTAGCAGCTTCTGCACCTCCTCCTCGGTTGTTAGTATGTCTTCCAACACTTGTTGGTATATTCCCTCTTGATGTTCCCTTCTGTACTGTCTTCCCAGAGCCCTTCCTGTCTCTACTGTAAAAACTTCCTTAAATCTCCTGTTTAGCTCCTCAGATACCTCCTGATCATTTCTTGTGAGTTCTCCACCTTCTGTCCTCAGTCTGATCACCTGGTCTTTGACTGTTATCTTCCTCCTGATGTGGCTATACAACAGTTTCGGGTTAGCCTTGACTTTCGATGCTATGTTATTTTCATACTGTCGCTGAGCCTCCGTCCTTACCTCTGCATACTCGTTCCTGGCTCTGCGACTAATCTCCCTATTTTCTTGTGTTCTCTGCCTTGTGTATTTTTTCCATTCTCTATTGCACTTTGTTTTTGCCTCCTTACACCGTCAGGTAAACCAGGGGCTTGTTCTGGTCTTCCCATTGTTTCTGTTGCCCTTGGGAATAAACCTTTCCACTGCCTCCTTGCATTTTGTTGTTACATATTCCATCATTTCATTTACTGTCTTTCCTGCCAGTTCTGTGTCCCACGAAACCTCCTATAGGAAGTTCCTCAGACCTATGTAGTCCCCTCTTTTGTAGTCAGGCTTTTCCCATTCAACTCCTGTTACTCTCTCCACTTGCAACTCTACTATGTATTCAAAGCACAGAACCACGTGGTCGCTAGCTCCTAGGGGACTCTCATATGTGATGTCCTCAATGTCTGAACTGCCCAGGGTGAACACAAGGTCCAATCTTGCTGGTGTGTGTGTGTGTGTGTGTGTGTGTGCACGCACGCTTGTGACAAACGTTGGCAAAAGTTCTCTACAAACTCGTAATAATAATTACAGGTATATTTTTGTGTTCTTTTTTTGTATTCCAAGTTACTTTCTCCTTGAACTTCGTCATTTTTGCATATATAATAATTATATCTCTACTTCTCATATTCCAGATGACGTACCTGCTGGACCTGCTGGACAGTTACCCAGCCTTCAGTGTCGGTGGCTACTACGTTGTGGCCAAGGCCAGATTGGTCGATGTGAGTAACCCAACCTTAGCAGTGAATGAATAGTCGCTGAAAAAATACAAAATGAACACAGACAAATATTAATTTACACATTCTGTTTGAATTGTTTTTTTGCTTGCAGATTGCTAGCTTTATGGCTACGTATCTTGTGATTTTGTGGCAGTTCCGATAAGCTGAAGTGAAGAGACCAGCAACAACACTTGGAAGTGCACAGTGATATATATAGTTGCTGGTAGAATATGACCTGATCCTTGTAACAACACCTCAGCAGTGAAACAGCTCTAGTTGATAGTAGGATGTGACCAGATAATTACAACGAAAGCAGCATCTGCGTAGTATTACAGTTGCAGCTGCATGAAGGAAATGAGCAAAATCAATAACACCATCACTTGCACAGTGAAAATTGTGTAGCTGCTTGTAGAATATCACTAGTGCCTTTAACAACACAGCAACTGAACAGTGATACAGCTGTTACTGTTAACAGAATGTGGCCAGTACCATGCAAGAACACCAGCAACTGGACAGTGCAATAGGATCAGTAACCTCCAGCAACACAGGAACTGAGCAGTGATGCAGCTGTTACTGTTAGTAGAATGTGACCAGTACCATGCAACAGCACCACTCCTGGTGTTTATTGCTGGTACTGGCCACATTCTAGTAGAATATGACTCCCCACAACACTAGCACCTACACAGTGAACAAATATAGCTGCATTATAATATGACATAGAACTCTGCTACATCAGCAAATGCACATTCATACAACTGTATTTCCTGGTAAAAAATGACCAGAGTCCTGCACTGTTCTTATTCTTGTGAAGAGACAAGGATTAAAAATGTTATCGCATGAACGTCTATAACTGGTGCTCCTGTGTCTCCTGGAATGATAACCCATTCACTAGCAAGAGCAATAAAGAGCTCTGTCACCGGTTTGTTCCTAGTAATGCAACATGTCCTTTACCTATAATTTCCAGATTGGCTCAGAATTACACAGGATATTTAAATCAGACACAAATGGATACTTTGAATAAAGAAATAATTATAAAAGCAAACATAATGGATGCGTCTTTCTAAGGAAAAAAATATTACTATTTCAAAACATCATCAGCATCAAGTTGTCATAAACATATAAGATAATGAATGCATTTCTGACGCTGTATGATCCCAGTAGATTTCTGCCACATTACAAAATAAAAATTCCTTGAACGTCAATGCAAGCGTTTAGCATGGTGCAAAGTGCGTCATAAATTTGCAGTTTCTATGTATTAAAGTGAAAATGGGAATCTGGTAATTATCCTTCCATATAAAAAAAACTAGAGAGCACCATCAGCAAAAGCTGAGTAGCTCACTCCACACACAATAGTTACCCGCCTCAGGTATTTCAACCTCTCAATATAAAATGGAAAATGGTAACTCACAGTATTCTATAAGAAATAGTTCCTGGTAGCACGCTAGGTCAGCGGGTACTTACCAGCTTATGGAGCTTTATGAAAGTCAGGTTCGAGTCGAGTCTTCTGTGTATTCGAATGAAAAAATCTTACAGTGTAGGTGAAATATTTCATAATAAAGATACCCAGCTGTTGCACGTGTGTCTTAGTCATCAACTTGTTGGTATGCATACCATTATTATATTAATTAGTTAAAAGTTCAAGTCTGACCGAAACATCGTTGTTTGTCTCCTGTGTGCGGTTTAATTGTGTAATGACCCTTCTGGTTTAGCAGTTGCTGATATTATTACTGCTACTTCTAATAATAATCATTCGCTGCCTGACTGCGGTGGAGCGCGGTTGTGCTCTGCACCCATCTGCTGTTTTCAGACGAGCTCTCATAGCAGCAACATGGTGCTGAGTGTACGGCGTAGGGTGAAATACCGTCGGTATTGAGCTGCTTCGAGGGGCAAATTTCCCCTCAACTGCACAAGTTTTTCCCTACCGACGATCAAAGAGACAAATGAAATACAGGAGACGAGGTATAGGGTGTAACCCTGAATGGGGCCTTCAGAAATTTTCGTTAAGTTGAATTCACGGCTGTGTATGATTCGCTTGTGACAAGATTCCAGGATGTAAGTCTAAGATGCAACGCCTTCTGTAAGGGTGCGTCTCATTGACGTCCTCGACATTTTATGTGGATGAAGTTGCGCAACGTACCCTATGAGGCAAAAGGCTGACATCAGGAATGTTTTGGGGCGTATGGTACCATGCATCTGGGAACCCAAGGCAAGTGGGCGGCAGGTGAAATACATGGGACTCTGGAGAGTACATTCCCCTCAAAATGACTCAGAGACATCCAATCCCAATTGTGATGAAGGAGTTCTGGACCCAGATTCTTGTTTCTTATGCTGGGCAACGACGTACGTGCAGTTGTGTGGGGAGTATGATCACAGGGCGGCGACGTGTGTGCAACAGAGGAGGGGATGGCACAGACTAATGGACACCGGTTACAGGTGTGGGCGCCGTCGGGGAGAGCCCCACGGGCAAACAAGGGAGTGGACGTCTGGGGAGTGATGTGGTTGAAGAAAACCCTTGTGGTAAATGATGGGCGTGCCACAAGTTGTGTCGAGCCAGGATCGGCCACTTTGTCGTGACGGGGCAGAAGTGCTTTTGCAGCAAGGGGTGATGGTGCTGGACAGTCGGGACATGCATAGGAAGGAGGAGATCAGCAGGCCACAGAGAGGTGTTGCCGTGTTCTGTGCAACACGAAACAGTGGAGTTGAGGTTCATTGTGAGGGACCCTTTGGAAGACATGGCGGTGGAGGGCATCACGAGGAAGAGAGTGGCGGTGTCAACGCTGACGCTGGTGCAGAGGTCGGGGAGGAAGGAAAAAATATTGTCGAGGTACCAGGATAAGAGACATCGAAAAAGGGGGTAGGGGGATGGTGTGAAATCATGTGCTGACCCTGGGCAGGAGGCCCTGGGAAGGAGGAGAGGGGGAAGGTTTTGGGAATTGTAAGAAGGAATTAGGTGAAATGACTGTGAATGTGAATGGGCTGTGTAATAGTGTGAACAGGAATGTTTTCGTATGCTTTTGTGTGTAAATAAGAGTGGAAAGTAGTGTTTCTACAGAAACATAATTTCAGGGGGGGAAGATTTTTGGAGGTGGCAGGGTTTAAGGTAATGACTTTGTCATCTGCATGTCTAAAGGTGGTGTGGGTTTTTTGGGGAAAGGAGGCAAGCCCGTTTGTCTTGATACGATGTGAGGGGGAGAGGGGAGGGGGAGGGAGGGTGTTGCATGTGGGGTGGGGGGGGATGGGCAAAAGCGGAACCTTTGTAAGTGTGTATGCGCCAGCGGAAAATGATGTGAAAGTCAAGCGGGATTTTGTATGTGATGACCTAGTTTTCTCCTTATGTGGTTTACCTGCGGTGGCCCATCATTGGTGGGGACTAAATTGTGTTATTAGGAGAGCTGATGTTGGAACCACAAGGGGCGGGCCACATGTCGGGAGCCTTAAAGAAATCTCTTGGTGGATGTTCATTGGGATGTGGTAGGGGGGGGGGGGCGTGGGAGGTAGAGCATACTTTTGAAAGAGGGGTTACGTGGGTAGTTAGATAGGTTGTACATATCTCACGGGTCTTGTCAAAGTTTGTCCATACAATAGAAGTAGCTTTTCAGATCAGGCGTAGTGGCAGAGTGAGTGGGATTCACTAGCTGGTAACTCTAGGGACACTGGAAGCTAAATACGATGTGTTAGAGATAGGAGGGTTGGAGGGTTTACAGCACGTGGGAGGAGTTAAGTGAGGAGGCAAAAGGGGTGGAGGATGTGGTGACATGGTGGGACGGTGTGGCTAAGGAACGGATTCGGCATTATTATGTACGGAAAGGGAAACGAATTAATTTTTTAAAATGTGGGCTTGTTAACTATTTGGAAGACAGGTTAAGGGGCTGTTATGTAAAGGGGCGGTGGCGGGTATTTATCCTATTGACGACATTATGGCAATTAAGGGGAGTTTGCAAAAAATCCAGGACGAGAGGTTCCAAGCGATGATGGGTGATAGGCCGTCGTCCTGTGTATTGCGTAGGCAAAAGCAACGACAGCAGGCAATGGCTATTCCATGGTTAGAGGTTCATGAGTTGGTGGGTGGGTATAGGTTGGGTCAGGTTATACAAGCTACAGATGGGATGGGGGCATTTGTGAATAAGTGGTATAAGCAGTATTGGCAAAGGGAAGGGGTAGGAGCTGGGGATTTAGAACAGGTGTGTGGGAGTGTGATATGTCGGTTGGGAAACAGTGACAGGGAAGCATTGGGTGGGGAAATAACTGAGGGGGAAATATAGAGAGCTTTAAGTGAAATTCGAAAGGGCAAAGTGCCGGGAATCGACGGACTACCGGCAGAATTCTATAAACAGCATTGGAAGCTAATGAGGGGGTTTTTGGTTAGGTTATTAAATTTAATGAAGGAGATGGGGCAAGTTGGGAGAAAAGCAGGAGCCGGCTTTAGTAGTCTTGGTACCGAAGGGTAAGGGGCAGCATACCTTTAGGGACTACTGGGCAATATCGTTGTTATGAGCAGATTACAAGTTGTTTGCTAAGATTTTAGGAAATAGGTTTTAGTGTGTAGTATGGCGGGTCGTATCGAGAACTCAGTTTGGGTTGCCAGGGAGGCCTATGGTGGAGGGGCATGAGCTATGGGTTTTCGTAGAAGAAAAAGGGGGGAAAGGGGGGCTTGGTGGCACTAGACTGGCAAGGAGCATATGACAGAGTGGAGCGAGAAGCATTAAGAGCTGTCCTTAGGGGACAGGGTTTTGGGGAAGAAATAGTAGGATGGGTAGATGAGTTATATCATGGAGCAACGGCGAGGGTACAGATTAATGGAAGGCTGGGGGGGGGGGAGGATTGTAATGGGTAGGGGACTTCGACAGGGGTGTCCTATGTCAAGCCATTGTTTGCGTGCATACAGGACCCCTTTTATAGAATGATGGAGCAGCAAATGTGCGTTAGTGAGGGAGAAGAGTTGGGAGGGTTTGGCAAGTTCTAATAGGGTATGTAGATGATACTTCTGTTCTGGTTAGGGAGGGGATGTCAATGGACGCCTTAGATAGGGTAGTAAACATGTTCGCAGCTGCAACTGGCATGAGAGTGAATTCAGAAAAGTCCATGGTAATGGGGTTAGGAGCTTGGGTGGGGAGGGTTGAGTGGGGTAGTGCAGTCGTGAGGAGGTGGGTGAATTTGTTATAAATTTGTGGTCTTGTCTATACAGATGATCTGGATGTTGCACGTGTGAAAAACTCGGTTAGGTTTGTAGCCAGGATTCTGGGATGCTTGGGAGCATTGTGGCCTTATCATTTGAACCTTGTGCAGCGTGCCATTGTTATTAACGTCTTATTGTATAGTAAGGTATGGCACGTGGCAGCCATGTTCCCTTTAACTTGGATGGCAATTCCGAACATACTTAGGAGGGTTTTTAAATTCTTGTGGGTTCGGGCTGTGATTGGCTTAAAAGGGATGTGGTAATGTTACCTGTGCATCAGGGGGGGGGGGTGGATTTAAAGCGGAGGGTCAAAGTGATGAGGGAAGGTATGGGTGGAGGGGGAGGGGGTTTGGTGAAGATACACGGTAGATTAAAACATATGTATACTGGGGTAGAGTTGCGTAAGTGTGAAACTGTTTTGAGGTCTCTGATGTTGGCTTGGGATTTGGGGAAGGTAAAAATAGGTATGCTGTGTAGGATGTTAGTGGGGAGGGTAGTGGCACTGGTGGAGGGGATTTTCCCCATGTATGACTGGGGTATGTATATGAGGTATGTTCAGTAGGTGGGCGTGTGATGTATCGTTTTTTGCATGGGATTTTACCGTCGGGTGTGGTTCTACGGGATAGACTGGTGGTTGAGGGGGGTCTGTGGAATATGTGGAGGGGAAGATTCGACATTTCACGTAGTGAATTTTTGTGAGGGGATAGGGAATGTCAGGGGTTGGTTGAGCAGGGTGCTGCATAGGATAGGGGGTAAAGGCATTTCTGTTCTGCGGGCATTAAGTCTTGACGTGAGGGGTATGGATGAGAGTATCATTAGGGCTGTGGGGTACATTATGGTAGATTATATATATCATGGGGAATGCGGGGAAAAGAGGTGAAGCGGCGGGTATTAGCGGTTAAATTTCATAAAACGTTGTGTCGAAACAGGGATATTTATGGGCGGAGGTGGGAAAGAGATTTTCCAGTGGGATATAGAGAACTTACCTTAGGGATTTTATTAGACTTGTAAATTAGGAAGGAGGGGGTTGGATAAGGATGGTGTATGCTACTGTGTGAAGGGATGTCAGGGGTATGAAACTGGGTCACCTCCTTGTGGTTGACAGTTGCTAAGGATGTGTGTGATTTGTTGAGAGTACGAGTATGTTGGAATAACGCACTTTTTCTGATGTGTAATGCGCATGTGTTATAGGATGGGTAAGGTAACGTCAAAATTGTGGTTGTCTGTGAGAGGCCAGCACGAGTGTAAACTGTGTTTCATCCTGTACCCATGTGTATTCATAGACACTTTTTGCATGATGGAAGATGTCCGCATGTAAGTGGGACATGGGACTGTCATCATGGGGAATATTTTTTTTATTTAGTTATTTTGGTAAAAATTTGTAGGTTAAAATTTAAAAGTTTATTAACGTTCTTAGGTTAAAGTTGAACGCACGTTGTAACTTTCCTAGAAAATTTATCACTGCAGTTATTGTCACCTGGTTGAGGTGACATTGTGTTAAATTAGGATATAACACACTTATGTTATAATCGATTTTCAATATACTGTGTCTTGGTTTATTGTGAACTCGATTTATATACTTACAAAAGGTTTTCCTTAATGTACTGAAGGATATTTATTTTTTTTATTTTATTTAAAATTTTAACAGATACAGAGAATCAAAAGAATAATTTTAAATGCAGCATGCCAAAGCCAGTTGAGTGCAGACATTACAGGCAGGTTTAAAATTAATTTTAAGTTTAAAACTAAGCAATGAAGTTTCAGTGGAAAAAACTTATTGTAAACACTTAACTTTTAAGCACAAATGATTTTTACAAAAACAACGTATGGTTGTTTGCATTGCTGTAAAATCATTTTTTTTATTTATTTTTTAATTTGAAGATGATACAGAGAAGTACAAGGGATACAATTTTTAAAGTGCAACATGCCAAAGCCCCTTGTTTGCGGAGCATTATGGGCAGGCTTAAAATTAACTTAAGATTAACTAAGAAATAATAAGCATTTTGGTATAGCGGTTATTTTTTTTTTTTTTGGGGGGGGGACATATTAAGTGTGAAAAGTTTCTGTTGTTTAGGCTAATAACACCTTTATGGTATTGTATATAAGTGTTTCAAAATGTATCTTGTAAAATGTGTTTGTCTTATTTAAGGTTTGTGCCCAAAGGGTTCTTGTATTTTTCATTTTTGTACTTTTTCCCAAAACCGGACAAAGATTAGGAAAAGTCCAAATTGAGAGTTTATTCAATTTTCCCAAGTTTACTCAAATGAATAAATTGATTCTTAAAAATGTGTGTGTGTATGTGGGGGGGGTGCGTCACTGTGTAGCAACACGGGGAATATTTAAATTGTATAATGCAGGCTCTTGTATTATTTTCTGTAACGGTCTTGCCATATCATAACTTTTTTATTATATTTTGCATTGCTCAGCAATGTTTTAAATCAATATAAAAATAAAAAATAATAATAATAAAAAAGTAAAAAAAATAATAAATGTAAACCAACAACAGTAAAGAAAAAGTGAAAAAAAGCAGTCAGTGTCGAATTTTCTCAGAGAATTCTTACGGGAAGGGTTATAAAAGTCAACGTAAAAAAATATCAAAAAAAAGGGGTCACAGAACGCTTGACAACGAGTGAACGTCACAGCAGGGCAAAGAAAACGTAAATTATGATATTACTGATATAAAGAATAAACGCAAACATTCCTATATGACGGAAGAATGACAAAGGAAACAAAACAATACAAGGAATTGTATGAAACTATTATTATTATTATTGTTATTTTTGTAATAATATCAGGCGCTAAACCCACAAGAGTCACACACTGCTCCCAAGAAACCCTAAGAAATTACAGTGGAATCCCAGTATTCGTCCGGTCCGGTTGTCGTACAAATCAGTTTTCGACCACTTTTTTCAACGAAGTAATCCCCGTTTTTGTACATCCGCTCGAAAATGAACCGTACCAGATGCGTCCTTACTCGCTCACTAAGATTCCCTCCAGTTCAAATACTCTATAGTAAACAATACGAAAAAGCTCTCGATACAATCGTTGTGATATTTGTAAATACTTCCAGCAAAAGTGATGGGTTCTTATACTATGTTTATGCTTTATCCGTATTATAGTGTTTTTTTTCGAATTTATATTATATTAAAAGTAACGATTCATTTTTTTTTCTTTGTTTTTTTTTGAGATGTAAATACACTGTAGTTAGTTTTGTTATATTTGGATGTTTTTTTATTTTGTGACTTGAAAGTTTTATCCATTTTTTCCCTTCTTTGAATTGTAAAACACTAAAATCGTAATGAAAACGATTGCAAAAAAACCATACCAGGCCAGGTTTGAATCCGCGCCCCCGGGAGTCTGGATTTTAAGACTCCTGCCCGCGGGTTCAACCCCCGCCCTTGGTATGGTTTAAAATTGTAAAGCCTAGTCTATGTTAAAACCCCGTGATAATACCCAAAGTTAATTTTGAGTATCGGGTGCTTTTTTTGGGCACCTGAGATCTTAATTAAGTCTAATACGTGTGTTTTGACAGGCGGAAGCCATACCTAGTAAGTCCAGATTATGTCATTTGTGTAAACTATTGCTTTCTTGTGCGTCATTGTGTGTGTTTGAAAATTATCACAATGTTTTTGACAATTTTTCAAAATTTTCCACTGCATTCGTCTCTCCCTTTGAGTGGTGGGGAAAGTAGGCTGCGCTGCCCCCTAGCTTGATTGACGGGCTTTTTATATTTTCACAACATGCCGAGGGTCAGCCGGCGATGCATCAAACGTCTTATTTAGCTGATCCGTGGGGCTGTGACAGGAACTCTATGGGGCTCTGCTACCTGCAATTATACCCCTTGGAATAAACCTTTCCACTCCTCCTTTCTTTTTTTTGTTACATATCCATCATTTTCATTTTTCGGCCCCCCAGTTTCTTTTCCCACGGAATTTTAGGGAATTTCTCAAACCCATGTAGTCCCCCTTTTATAGTCTGGCTTTTCCCCCCAACTCCTGTTACCCCTCTCCACTTGCAACTCTACTATTTTTCAAACAAGAACCACGGGGCACTAGCTCCTAGGGGGCCCCCCATATGTGTGTCCTCAATGTCTAAACTGCCCCGGGGGAACATATGGTCCAATCTTGCTGGTTCATCCACCTCTCTCACTCTGGTTGTTTCTTAACATTTGGTGCATAGGTTTTCCACACCACATCCAAAACTTTGGGTCTCCCCTGTTTCCCCGGGCCCCCCGTGGTCCAGTTTTTTCCAATCAATCTCCCGTGGTTGAAATCACCCTAACGAGCAACTTGCTCTGCTGGGGTGAGCTCTTCTTGCCACTCGAAGTTGTCCACCATTGCTCTGTTCCTTTTTTATATTCCTCTCTTTGGCCTCCTCAGTTCTGTGGTGGGGTTGTACTCACTGCAATGACCACCTTTTGCCCCCCAGACTGAAGTGTACCTATGTATCTCTTTCTCCTGTCTGTCTATGTCTCCCATTTTTTTTCGAATTTCCCTTTGGTTTTTTTATGAAGAGCAACCCTTTCCTCCCCCCCTGCCCCTTCTACTTTTCCCCTATCGGAAACCTGGTGGGAAGTTGCATCTGTTATTGTCTCCTGAGTTTTTTTTCGTAAAATGCTAATGTCTGGGAACTTCTCATTGATTCTTTCTTCCATGCCAATTTATTTTGTTAATTTTCCCTCTGCATTTGTGTACCAAAACCCTTTAATTCTGTTCTAAACTGTAAATGTGTCCTGGGGAATACTCGGTTTGGGGGAGCAGGCCTTGGGGGGGCCTGAGGAGGGGTTTCATGGATGGGGGAAAGCTCGCATAGGGGTTTTCGAGGCCTAGGGTTCGAGATGTGGGGGTAAGAACAGAGAGATTGTGTGATGGTTGGTTTAATTGTTCATTTTTCCTTTTGGGTTTGTGGTTGGAGTCCTTCGCAGGGTTTCTTTGGGGGGGGTTTTCCCCTTTCCCCCTGGCCTGGGGTTTTTCTGCTCCTCTTTTTTTCATTTTCCCCCCATTCCTCCCTTTTGATTTTGCACCTCTTTTTCAGTATCGCCTTTCCCTCCTGGTTCCGTCTCGATCGAGGTACACACCTTGAACTCCCTTTTTCCCCCTCAGCCATCTTTCCCCCCGGATCATGGTTTTAGTTTATTTTGCCTTGAAAATACTTTTTAGGGCCATTTCCCTTATTTTGTGAACCAACTGTTTCCCCGAAAAAATTTGCCCCTGGGCATTCTCCCTCGCTTGTCAATTTCATGAACCTTCAATCGCTTTTCCACCTCCGTTTTTTTTCAACATAAGTTTCCCCCCCCTTTACTTCGCTAGCCCTTTTGACAAAAAAAAAAATGATCTCTCCCTTTCCACCTCCCACGTGACTTCCATTGTATCCTCTGAGGGGTTTTTTTTCCTTCCCGGGATTTTCTTCGTTCAAACTCTTCCTAGCTGTGGCCCCTAGCCATTTGGTTTTTTCCTTTCCGCTCACCTGTTTCTGGGCCCCCCCAAGTGTCTGGTAAGGCCCGCACATGTCCTAGTTCCTTCAATGTCTTTCCAACCTCCATGCCTGTTCAGTGTGCTCCCTTCTTGTTTTGGCCCCCTGGGGTTTGGGCAGGGGCCTCTCATTCAGTCTAGCTTCCATGCTCTCTTTAGACCCTTTGTTTTTGTCTGAGTAAACTTGCTAATGCCTCGTATTATCTTTTTCTCTAGGGTGTTTCAGTTTCCAGCTCCTCTTCAAACTCTGTATCTTGGTTTCTGCTATTGTGGCATGTTGCCCCAAAAATTCCCGCACTCTGCTGCAACCTCTCCTCCACTTCCTTGCAAGCTCATCTACCCCCCTTCCCCCGTCTTTTCCCTTTTTTTGAGCTCTGCCCCCCCATCCTCCCCTCCCAGATTCGTCCGTCGGGGCCCCAGGCCTCATCCCCGGTTCTAGGTTTTCCCATTGGCCCCCAGGGGAAGGGGGAGAATGGTTAAAGGGGAGGGGAATAGGGTGGTTTTGGGGAGAGGGGTGGGTGGTTAGGGGGAGGAGGAGGATGATTTTTGAAAGGGAAGGGAGGTTGGGGGGGGGGGGGGTAGTGGTTTGGGGGAGGGGGTTTTGATGGTTTTCCCGGGAGGGGTAGGTGGCAGGGGGAGGGGGAGAGGCAGTTAGGGAAGGGGGGGTATGATTGTTCAAGTGTATGTGTGTTTGTGTATTGTGTTTTCATGTGTGGAAGAGAGAGGGGGGGATTAAAGGGGGGGGGGGGGGGGGGAGAAGGGGAGGGAAAGTGACCCCAGAAATCAGGGAGGTTGTGAGTGTTGGGGTTTTAAAGGGGAGGGGGGGTGGGGAGAAGGGAAGGAAAATGAGGGTAGAGTGACTGTGTGGTCCTTTCAGGTGTGGTGGTGTACCACCCCCCTATTTTACTCACCATTTTTGGTTGCAGGGGTCGAGTCTTACTCCTGGGCCCCCCTTTCACCGGTTTTCTACTGGGGGGCCCCTCTCTCCCGCTCCATGAGCTTTATCAAGCCTCGTTTTAAAACTGTGTATTTTTCCCTGCCCCCAAATACGTCTTTTTCTGGCTTTTCCCCACTCCCTTTGACAAAAAGACTGAAAAATATTTCCCTAAAATCTCTCTGACTCTTTGGGTTTCTAAAAACCCAAATTTGGGTGGCCCCTTGTTTTTTTCCCCCTTTCCCTGGACATTCTGTTTTTTGGTCAACCTTGTATTTTCCACGCAGAAAATTTTTAAAATTTTGCATTTTCATGTCAAACCCCTACCCCCTGTCCCCATTTTCGCCCGGGGGCCCCGATTTCCCTTAATCTTTTTTCCCATAGGACATTCCCCTTAGCCTCGGGAACAAACCTTGCCCGCAAACCTGGGGTATTTTCCCCCTATTTTTCCTTGGGTTTTTTTTTAACCCAAGTGGGGGTTCCAAACAGTTTCGGGCATACTCCAGTATGGACCTGAAAAATAAGGGTGTACAGTGTTTTTAACGATTCCTTACTAAGATGGGGAATCGTTCCATTTTTCCCAAAGGCGCCCATATTTTGCACAGTTACCCGGGTTGAGGGTGCGTTCCGGAGACATGCCGGTTTTTATACCCCACCCCAAGATCTTTCTCCTTGAGTGGGGTTTTTTGCAGTTTTTGGCCCAAACCCTGGGCCTATACCTTCTGGGGCCCTTTTTGTCCCCTTTTCCCCCCTATCTTAAACCCCTTTGCTTTTGGCAGGATTAAATTCGAGAAGCCATTTGCGGAGCAGGTTCCGTCGTCCAGGTCTCTTTGAAGTCCTGCCTGGTCCTCTTTCTGTTTTTAATTCTTTTAAATTAACTTCACACACTAAAAACGGGGAACACTTCTGAGCCCAAAAACCCCCTTCCATCATGCCCTTTTAATATCCCCCCAAAAATACACTGGTCCTGGGCCCGCCCCCCTTTGGGCCCCCGCCGTCACAGGTGCCCACTGTAAATACATCATTATGTACCATGACCGTGTTGCCTCCCTGTTAGGTATTTTTCTGATCCCTTTCAAATGCCCTTCCTGTTATTGCGCCTGAATGCTCTACTTCTGCACTAATCTCTTGTAAAAAAAACTGTTTCAAAGGCCTTCTTTCGTCCAAAAAGATGCAATCAACCCCCCCCTCTCTCTCTTTCTTACTTCTGTTATTTTATCATAAAATCCAGAAGGTTTGTGACACAGGTTTTGGGCCCTTTCCCTGAATCCCTGCTGGGGTTTGGGATTTTTTAAATCTTGTCCAGTTCCAGTTTCCCACCACTTCCTCCTGATAATTTTTTCCCCTAATTTTGGGATAAATTACACGACAATGACACAGGCTATAGTTTTTGCCTCTTTTTTTCTTTCCCTTTTTTTAAAAAAGGGAACTAAATTTGCCGTCCCCTTTAAAATTTGCACGCACAAAATGTGGTTTAGTGTGACTGGTGTGTGTGTGGGGTGTGTGTGTGTTGTTTGTGTGGTGGGGTGTGTGTGTGCAGTGTGGTGTGGGGTGTGTGTGTGTGTGTGTGTGTGTGGTGGTGTGTGTGGTGTGTTTGTGTGTGGGGCCCCTGGGGTGGTGTGTTGGGTGTTGTGTGCATGTGTGGGTATGTGTGTGTGTGGGGTTGTTTGTGTGGTTGTTTTTTGTGTGTGTTGGGGTATGTGTGGTGTGTGTGTGTGTGGGGCATGTGTTTGGTCAATTGTGTGTGGGTGTTGTTTTGTGTTGTTTTGGTTTTCTTCCCCCAAAACCCAAATTTTACCACCTAATTTAGGGTTTTTGGGGGCGAGTCCCCAAACTCCCCGGCCCCGCCCTTCACTGGTCGCTACTAGTCAGTCTCCCCGAAAAAATTACTTTTATCGTACCCTGTGGGTTTAAAAACTATGTTTGCATTTCCCCCTCCACTACATCGCTTCCCCCAAAATATTCCCCCCCTTCCTGAAACCCCCTGTGGGTGGGAAAAAAAATACTTTCCCAAAATCCCTTTGATACATCCCGTGTCTTCAGGGTTCCAACTGTGTCCCCCTTTTTTTCTGTGTCCAGTTTTCTGGAAAAATCCTTTCTTTGGGCCACCTTGTCAATTTTCCCCTCAGTATTTTGTAAGTCGGGTTATCCAAGTCCCCCCTATCTCTCCTGTTTGGGGGGGGGTGTGTGTGTGGGGTGTGTGTGTGTGTGTGGTGTGTGTGTGTGTGTGTGTGTGTGTTTGCGTGTCCCGTGTGCGTGTGTGCGCATGTTGGATGTTGTGTTTTGTGGTTGTGTGTGTTTTGGTGGTGTGTGGGTGTTTTTGTGTGTGTGTGTGTGTGTGGGTTGGGGTGTGTGTGTGTGTGGTGTTTGGGGTTAAAGGGAAGGGGAGGTGGGAGAGGGGAAGGAAGGATGAGGGTTGAGTGACTGATGGGTCCTTACTGTTATGTGTGTGTGTGGTGTTTTGTTGTGTTGGTGTGTTGTGTGTGTGTTGTGTGTGTGTTGGTGTGTGCTGTGTGTGGTGTGTGTGGTGGTGTGCATGTGTGTGTGTGGTGGGGGTTGAGTGTGCATGTGGTACTCCCCTATTTGTCTCCCTATTTGGGGTTGCAGGGGTCGAGTCATAGCTCCTGGCCCCGCCTCTTCACTGTTTCTACTAGGCCTCTCTCTCCCTGCTCCAGCTTTATATACCTCGCCTAAAACATGTATGGTTCCCGCCTCCACAAATTTTTCTAGCTTTTCCAGGCTTGACTACTCTAGGGCTGAAAAAATACTTCCTAACACCCTTTTGATTCATCTGATCTTCAACTTCCTTTTGTGACCTTTTGTTCGTGTCCCATCTCTGGAACATCCTGTCTTTGTCCCCTTTGCTTTTCCCGCGAGTATTTTGTATGTCGTTATCAGTTCCCCTGACCCTCCTGGCCTCCATGTCGTCAGGCCTTTTTCCTAAAACCTTTCTTTGTGGGACAATCCCCGACCGGGGACTAGTCTTGTTGAAAACCTTGCCCTTTTTCTCTAATTTCTTGATGTGCTTGACAGGTGTGGATTCCAAACTGTGCTGCATACCCAGTAATGGGCCTGACGTAAAGGAATACAGATCTTAAACGACCCCTTACTGAGGTACGGAACGCTACCGTAGGGCCGGGCGCCCGTATGCTGCAGCATTACGATTGTGTGCACCTCGGGAAATCTCGGGTTATACTCACCCCCAGATCTTTTTCCTTGATGAGGTTTGCAATTTTGGCCACTAAACTAATTGTGTCTGGGGTCTTCTTTTCCTTCCCCAATTTTCATGACTTTGCTTTTGGGGGTTTTTAAACTAAAGGACCAGTTGCGGACCGGGCTTGTACCGTCCATCTCTTTGTAGTCCTGCCTGATCCCACCCGATTTGATTCTTCTCATTAACTTCACATCGTCCCCCCAAAAAGGACATTTCTGAGCTATCCCCTTCCGTTAGTCTTTCCATATCCCAAGAACACACAGGTCCAAGGGACGACCCCGGGGAAACCCCCGTTTGTCACAGCCCCCACTTTGACACCTCGTCACGACCATAAAACTCGTTGTTGCCTCCCTGAAGGTATTCTCTTACCATTCAGTCCCTTTCCTTTATTGTGCCTGCCCTCTAGCTTTTGCAGTAACCCCCTTGGAGGAACGTGCGAAGGCCTTCTTGCAGTCCAAAAAAATGAGTCGATCCCCCCTCCTCTCTTTCTTACTTCTGTCCCCTTTGTCAAAAACTTTAAAAAGGTTTGTACACGGGAATTCCCCCCCTAAAACCCTGCTGGTTGTCAATTATACACTTTTTTTCTTTCCAGGTCTCCACCACTCTCCCCTGATGATTTTTCTCCATGACCTGCAACTAACCTTAGTGATACAGGTCTGAGTTAGTGCCTCATGTCTGTCCCCTTTTTAAAAATTGGGACTACATTGCCATCTTCCATCCTCGGAGAGTTGCCCAGTTTCAAATGATGGTTGAAGATCTTTGTCTGGTACCACAATGTCTCTGCCCCCTTTTTAAAGGGACCCACGGAGAGATTTTCTGGTCCCACCGCTTTGGGAGTGTCAAGTTCGCATAGCAGCTTCTTCACCCCTCCTTGGTTCTATGTACTTCATCCAGCATTTGGTCACCCCCCCTGCTCTGTTTTCCTGGAGTCCACGGGTTTCCACTGTAAATACTCTTAAACTTGGGTTTTGACTCCTAAAAACCTCCCGGCTTTTCTTGTAATTCCCCATCACCCTTCCTCAGTCTGATACCTGGTCCTTACTGTTTTTTTTTTTCTGATTGGCTGTACAAAGCTTCGGGTCATCAGACTTGTTGCTATGTCATTTACTTTTTGCCCTGAGCCCCCTTCTTATCTTCATATTCGTTCTGGCTCTTCGCAAATCTCTTTTTTTTCCTGATTCTCTGCTTCGTATTTTTTTCCATTCTCTATACACCTATTTTTTGCTCCCTACCCCTTTTGGGTGAACCAAGACTCGTTTTTTTCTTCCCCATTTTTTTTCTGTTTCCCTTGGAACAAATCTTTCCTCGCCTCCTTCTTTTTGTTGCCACAAGTCCACTTTTCTTGTACGGGTTTTTCCTGCAGTTCTCTCTCCCACTAAATGTCTTGAAAGAATTTCCCTCAACCTGATATTTCCCCCTTTTGTGGTTGGTTTTTTTCCCCACCCTATTCCTGCGCTCTCTCCACTTGGAGCCAACTAGTAGTCGAAGCACAGAACCACATACACTAGCCCCCGGGGGCCTTACATACATGAACCTCGATGTCAAAAACTCCCAAAGGTGAAAAAGGGCCGTCTTGCGGGTTCATCCTCTCCTCTCTCTCGGGTATGTCTCTACATGTTGATGCATGAGGTTTTCCAGTACCACATCCATAAACTTGGCTCTCCACTTTCGGGACCCCATGGGCTCCGGGTTTTCCCATCAATCTCCTTGTATTAAAATCACCCATAACTAGTCTTTGCTCCCCCCGTGTGCCCTCCGGGCCACCTCGGCTAGGGGTGTCGACCATTGCGGGGTTTTTTTCTCATCAAATCTTCTCTGGCCCCTGCAGTTCTTTTTGGGTTTACATTACTGAAATTTATCCCCTTTATGCCTCAACGGATTTTCCACAAATAGCCCTTTCGCCCGGCCATCCATTCCTTCCATTTTCCCCCAACCCCCCACTGGTTTTTAATGAGATGAAACTCCCCCCCTTCTCCTCCCCTGTTTTTCCTGAGGTTTGATACCCGGTTTGGAAAGATTAAATCTGTTTTTATTCTGTGATTTTGTTTCTGTGAGTGCTATGTTTGGGGGATTCTCCTTGATTCTTTCGTGCCACTCCCATACTATTTTTTAATTTCCATCTGCATTGTATCCCACCCTTCAACTTCTTTTCTAAGATTGGGGTCTGGGAGGGGTAGGGGGGTTTGGGGGAAGGGGGAACCGATGGGGAACTGGGGTGGTTGCTGTGGGGGGGGGGGAGTTTGTAACAGTGGGGGGGGCATTGGATGTGCATGGTGTTTTGGTTTTAAAAGAGTTTTTGGTTTTCACGGGGTTTGACCGGTTGGGAGGCTTCTAAAAAGTTGTGAGGGAGGCGCATTTGATCTTCCTTTTTCTGGATCCCTGTCGTCTTCTCCATCCCATCTTTTTCCCCCTTTCCTTTCCCCTTTGTACCATCCTCCTGTTTCCCCTTTCTGTTTGTTTTTCTGTCGCGGTCGAGATACACCCCCTGTATGCCGGCATGCCCCCTTAATTGTGTTTTCCCTCCTGCAGGATCCGTTCCGAGTCATTCCCCTTGAAGGTCATTTTCACGGGCCGGTTCTTTTTTTACATACCCCCCTATTCCCGAAAATTTTCCAGCTGGGTCATTCGTCTTTTCCTATTTTTTTCTGATTCTTTCAATTGCTTTTTTTTTTTTCCCCTTTTTTTCTGGCTTCATATGTTTTCCCCCCTTTAAATTCCTGGACCCAACACAAGACTGACCCACCCCTTTTATTTTTCCCCCTGCATAAACCCTGTTATCCTCTCATTCAATTTGATTTCCTCCCTTTCAGCTTTTCCCTTTTTTCAGTTTTTTTCTACTAAGACTTGGCTCAGTGGCCTACATTTTCCCTTCTCGGGTTTCCCCCCGGGTCTGCTGTGGTCTGTTAGGGCCTCCCCAAAGCTTAGGTCTTTCATTTTCTACAGTCCCCACTGATGACTTTTACATGCTTTTTCTCCTTCTTTCCCCACAAAACCCCCTTTTTGTGACTAAGTAGCATTCTCTGTTTCAATCCCTTTTTTTGAGCTCTGCTGCCCAAACTTCCTTTGCAGTTTCCTCCTCCTGCCCTTGGTTTTTCTGTCGCTCTCTGGCAACCCCCTTTTGTTTTATCCCGATTCCTCAGAGTGGGAAACCTTTAATTCTGCATGTTAGGTTATATTGTGTATTCAGAGTTGGGGGGAGGTAGAGGAGGAACTGTGGGTATGGGGAGATTATTGGGAAGGGGGGGTGGGAAGGGAGTAAGCAAGGGGGAGTGGGGGAGGGGGAGGGGAAGGAGGGGGAAAGGGGGGAAGGGGGGGGAAAGAAGGGGGGGGAGGATCAGTGAAGTTGTCGGGGGGAGGGGGGGGTGTGTGTGGGGGGTGTGGGGGTTTGGGGGGGTGTGGGGGGTTGGGGGGGGTGGGGGGGTGTGTGGGGTGGTGTGGGTGTGTGTATGTGTGTGGGGTTTGGGATGTGTGGGGGGTGGGGGATGGCAGGGGGTGTGTGGTGTGTGTGGGGGGTGTGTGGGTGTGTGTGGGGTGTGTGGTGTGTGTGGGTTTTGGGGGGTGTGGGTGTTCGTGCGCACACTAGGGTAGCTACTCTTTTGAAGATCATAAAAAATTTTTTACAATCAATTCCTTATTAATATACACTAATATTAATATTAATTGTGTACACTTGTGTTTTTTTGTGTGTGTTGCTTTCTACTTGTCGTTTTTTTGAAAAAGAGGAGGAAGGGGCCGTTAAAAACATTTGTTATTTTTGTTTTTTTCACCGTACTCTCCCGGGCCCCAAAACTCCGCACAAGGCACTTTCTTTTTGAAAATTAAGGATTATTTTTTTCTACTCAATTCCTTTTTAATATATACTAATGTTTATTTTAAAATAATACTGGGCACACGTGGTTTTTTATGTGCATACTTTTTTCTACTTGTCCCTCAGAAAACGGGGGGGGGGCACTAGGCACACAACCTTCTGGAGTTTAAACCCCCCGGCGAAAATTTTTATAATTTACTAACCACATCATTCCCGTTTCTGAAATAGGGAGAGAAATGGTAAAGCTACAACCAGTAGCGCGGGCACGGACTTTAACACAACCAAAATTAAAACCCCAAAACAAGGATGTCGTCTGCACAACAGTGGGGGTTCCCGCGGTCGGGGCTATCAACTCCTTCACTTTTGTAACCCTTCAGGAAATTTATCATGCATTCAAGTTTTTTTTTTTATTTTTTTTTTAAGACTTGGTATTCCCCCCTTTTTTTTTTAGTACAGTATTTTGGTCATAAACAAGTCTATGATTTACTACATTCACAACACCCAAAACTGGGATTGACTAAATTTTTTTTTTACTTTCAGTATTTACTTAAACTCTTTCATGACCTTATCACTACACTGCTGTTGTAACCAACAACATATGATTTGTTAAAATTTCATACCCAAACCGTTAACCCAATTAACTGTTTGGATATTTTGTGTCAAAACTGCGGGGCCCGCACCGAACAGCGACGCACCCTCCCCCACTCACAATTCATTCAAAACTAAATTTAAAAATTCTTATCTTACACATTAAATTCGCACCTTAAAGCTGTTACAAATCTTGTAGGATTTCACTGATTCACCACGTACATGACCCCTAATAATATCTTTGGACAGCCAAAAAACCTAAATCCTGGGGGCACTATTTGCGATACTCTTCAAAGTGTGTTTTGTGTGGTGGGGTGTGTGTGTGTGTGGTGTGTGTGTGGGGTGTGTGTTGGTGTGGTGTTGGGTGTGTGTGTGTGGTGGTGTTTGGGATTAGAAGGGGAAGGGAGGTGGGGAGAGGGGAAGAAGGGTGAGGTTAGTGACTGATGGGGGCCTTACGTGTGTGTGGTGTGTGTGTGTGTGTTGTGTGTGTTTGTGGTGGTGTGTGTGGTTGTTGTGTGTGCGTGTGTGTGTTGTTGCATTTGGTGTGTGGTGTTTTGGGATAAGAAGGGAGGGGAGTGGGGAAGGGGGAAAGGGAAAAATGAGGTTGAGTGACTGCTGGGTCCTTTCTTTTATTTGTGTGTGTGTGTGTTGGTGTGTGTGTGTGTGTGTGTGTGGTGGGTTGTGTGGGTGCTGTGTGTCATTTTTGGGGGGGGTGTTGTTTTTTGGGTAAAAAGGGGGGGGAGGGGGGAAGGGGAAGGAAGGGTGAGGGTTGAGTGCTGCGGGGCCTTACTGTGTATTGTGTGTGTGTGGTGTGGTGTGTGTGTGTGGTTTGGGGTGTTACCACCTAATTACTCACCAATTGTGGTTGCAGGGTCGAGACTCAGCTCCTGGCCCCGCCCTTCACTGACGTACTGGATCCTCTCTCTCCTGCTTTCCCCGAGCTTTGTCATACCTCTTCTTAAAACTAGTATGGGGTTTCCCGCCTCCCTACTTCACCCTTTCTAGGCTATTCCACTTGCTGACAACTCTATGACTGAAAAATACTTCCTACTCCCTTGAACCCTCGATCTCAGCTTCCAGTTTGACCCCTTGCCCGTGTCCCCTCTCGGAACATCCTATCTCTGTCCACCTTTTCTTTCCCCGCAGTATCTTTTATGTCGTTATCATGATCCCCTGACCCCTTTTGTCCCTCCCTGTCGCAGTCCATTTCCCCCTTACCTTTCCTCGTACACATTCCCTTAGCTCTGGGACTAGCCTTTTTTGCAAACCTTTGTACTTTTTCTAACTTTTTTTTCGGCTTGACCAGGTGTGGGTTCCCAACTGGTGTGCATACTCCAAAAGGGTCTAACATACACAGGTAAAAAGTGTCTTGAACGTTCCCTTAAATTAAGGTATCGGAACGCATTCCAGTTTGCGAGGCGCCCTATGCTGCCGGTTATTTTTTGATGTGGCCTCCGTGATGTGCTCGGTGTTAGGCCACCCCAAAGGGTTTTTCCCCCTGAGTGGGGTCTTAGTCTTTGTCCACCTAGCCTATATCTGTCTGCGTTTTCTTTTACCCCTCCCCAATCTTCGATTTTTGCTTTTGGGCGGGATTAAATTCGAGGACCAGTTACTGGACCACAGGCCAGCCCTCCAGGTCTCTTTGCAGCCCCCTGCCTCACCCCTCGTTCCGATTTAATTTTTTCTCATCAACTTCACGTGACTCGAACAGGGACACTTCAGAGTCTATTCCTTCCACATTCGTTCACATATATCAAAAATAGAAACGGGTCCTAAACTGCCCCTGTGGGACCCCGCTCGTAACGGCGCCCATGTGATACCTCTTCACCCCATGATCTTTGCGGGCCCCCCTTTCCCGACCCCCCCTTTACCCTTTGCATGCCTTCCTTTTACGGTGCCGATCCCCATTTCTGCACTAATCTCTTGGGGAAACTGTGTCAAAGGCCTTCCTGCAGTCAGGAAAACGAATCACCCAACCCCTCTCTCGTGCTTACTTCTTTTCCCTTTGTCAAAAAACTCCAGGGGGTTTGTGAAAAAGATTTCCCTTCCATGAACCCATGCTGGTTTTCATTTAAATCTTTTTTCCTTTTCCAGTTTTCGACCACTCTCCTCCTGAAATCTCTCCATGACTTTGCACCACAATACATGCGAGACACGGGTCTTATTTAGTCCCGTTTCTGTTTCCTTTCTTAAATATGGGGACTAAAATAGCTGTTTTCCCCATTCTCGGGTAGATGCCCAGTTTCAAGGATGGTTGAAGATTGTGGTTAAGGCACACACACATCTCTGCTCCTTCTCTAAGGACCCAGGGGAATTTTTGCCCGGGCCCCATCCCCTTTGAGTGTCAAGGTCATTTAAAGAGCTTTTTCACCTCCTCCTCAGTTGTTCGTATTCATCCAACACTTTTGGTATATTCCCTCTTGATTTTCCCCTTTCGGTGCTGTTTTTCCCACACCCCTCCTGTCTCTACAAAAAAAACTTCCTTAAATCCCTGTTCACTCCTCACAAAACCCCTGATCATTTTTTGGGGTTCCCCCACCTTCTGTCCTTAAAATCTGCCCCGGGTCTTTGACTGTTTCTTCCCTCCTGATGGGGCAAAAACTTTTTTTCGGGTCAGTCTTGTTTCTCGAGCAAAATTCATTTTCATACTTCGCTGGGCCTCCCTCCTTACCTTGGTACCTTCCTGGCTCGCGACTGATCTCCCTATTTTTCGTGTGTTCTCTCCTTCTGTCCCTTTTTCCATTCTCTATTGCACTTTTTTTTTGCCTCCTTAACCGCGGGAAAACCGGGGGTTGTTCTGGTTTTCCCGTTGTTACTTTTGCCCTTGGGAATGAACCTTTCCACTGCCCCTTGCATTTTTTTTGCTACATATTCCATCATTTCATTTACGGTTTTCCTGCCAGTTTCCTGTCCCTTGACCTCCCGCAGGACGTTCTTCAACCCTAGTACCCCCTTTTTTTATTCAGGCTTTTCCCTTTTCAACTCCTTTTTCTCTCCACTTGCAGCTCTCTATGTTTTCAAAGCACAAAACCACTGGTCGCTAGCTCCTAGGGGACTCTCATATTTTATGTCCTCAATGTCTGAGCTGCCCGGGGTAAACACAAGGTCCAACTTGCGGTTCTCCTCCCCCTCTCACTCGGTAGTGTCCAACATGTTGTCATAGGTTTTTCCAGCCCCACGTCCAACATCCTGGCTCCCATTTTTGGGGACCCCCAGGGCCCAGTTTTCCCATCAATCTCCCGTTTTTGAAATCCCCCATAACCACAACTTTGTCTGCGGGAGGACTCCTTGCCACCTCAGCAAGTGTGCCACCTTTGCTCGTTCCTTTTTCATATTCCCCTTTTGGGCCTCCTGCAGTTCTGTGTGGATTATACATCCTGAAATGACCATTTTTGTGTTCCCCAACTGAATTACCGCTATTATCTCTTTTCCCTTCTCATCTATTCCTTCCTTTTTCCCTCAATTTCCATCTGTTTTTTACGAGCAGAGCAACCCCCCCCCCCCCTACCCCTTCCATCTTTCCTCAATCTGGATCCTGGTGGAAAATTTGCACCCTTTTATTGCCCATAGTTTTTTTTCTGTAACTGCTATGATGTCTGGGACTTCTCATTGATTCTTTCTTGCCATTCCCATTTTTTTTCGTTAATTTTCCATCTCATTTGTGTACCAAACCTTCAACTTCTGTTTAATACTGTAACTGGGTGCGGGGGTGGAAACGAGGGATGGGTTGTGTATGGTTGGTTTGGAAGTTCAGTTCCTTTGGGGGGTGTCGGGGCGGAGTCCTTCGCAGGTGTTTCTGGGGGGTGCGTTTGTCCTTCCTTTTGTCCGGGGTTATTCTGCTCTCCTTTTTCATTTCCTCCCATTTCCCCTTTTTCGTTTTTGAACTGTCTCTTCTTTGCTTCCTTTCGTCCTGTGTTCTGTCTCGTCGGGGTACACACCCGGAACCCCTCTTGCCCTCGCCGTGCTTTCCCTGCAGGATCTGGTTTCGGGTTGATTCTGCATGAAAATTATTTTGGGAGAGGCCGATTCCTTTTTTTTGTGAACCCCCCAAATTCCTCCAAAAATTTTTTGCCACCGGGGGTCATGTCCCCCTCGCCTACACCTTCAGATGTCTTAATCCTTTTTCCTCCTCCTGCTTTCTTTCATCTAAGTTTCCCCTTTACTTCGCCCCTACCCATAGACAAACAGGGAAACTCTCCCTTTCCACCTCCCACTGTGACTCCCAGCATCCTCTGATGTGTTTATTCCTTCCCGGGAGTTTCCTTCCTTCACCCCTTCCCCTCGTTTGGCCCCCTATCTTTTTTGGGGTTTTTTTCCCTGCTCACCTGCTCCGGCCCCCACGGGGTATCTGTAAGGGCCTTTCACATGTCCCGTTCCATCAATGTCTTTCCAAACCCCTCTTTCGTCCTAGGTGTTTCCCCGTCTTTGTTTTGGGCCCCCTGTGGGTTTGACAGGACCTCGCTACAGTTTATTTTTTCCCTGCTTTCCCTTTGACCTGTTTCTGTGTTTGATGGGAGCCATTTCCGATGCTACTTCCTGTAATATCTTTGTCTCGTCTTTTTCGATTCTCAGCTCCTCTTCTAATCTCTCAATCTTTATTCGCTGCTGGGGCCTGTTGCTTCCACCTTCTGCATTCTGCGCTAACCTCTCTTCCATCTTCTTTTTTCCACTCATCAGTCTCCTTCCCCCAGTTTTCCTCCCTTTTTTTTTGCTCTTCTCCCTTCCCCCCTCTCAGATTCGTCCTTGGGGCCCCTTGTCCTCATCCTGGGTTTGGGGAGGGGGAAAAGAGGTTAGGAGAGGGATGGGTGGTTGTGGGGGGGGGAGGATGTTATTGGAGGGGCAGAGATAGTTGGGGGAGGGGGTTTAAAGGTTTGTGGGGAGAGGGATGGGTGGTTTTGGGGAGGGGGAGGATGGTTTTTGGAGAGAGGGAGGGTTGTTGGGCGGGGGTTAGACGGTTTGGGAGGGGTTTGGTGGTTTGGGGAGGGGTCGGGGGCTAAGGTGAGGTGGTTGGGGGGGTGTTACGTGTTTGTTCAAGTGTTTGTGTCAAGGGCGGGGGGTGTGGTGTGTTTTGGGGTGTGTGTGGTGTGTTGTGTGTGTGTGGTGCAGTTGGGGGTGTGTGGTATGTTGTGTGTTGTGTGTGAATGTGTGTGTGTGTGAATGTGTGTGGGGAATGTGTGTTGTGTGAATGTGTGGGAAAATATGTGTGTGTGTTTGGGGTGTGTGTGGGGTGGTTTTGGGTGTGTGTGTGTGTGGTGGTTTTGGGGTGGTGTTTTGTGGTGTTATGTATGTTTGGGGTGTGGGTGGTGCGTTGTGTTTTGGGTGGTGTGTGTGTGGGTTTGTGTGTGTGTGTGTGTGTGGTGGTGTGGTTGTGTGTGTGTATGTGTATGGTGTGTGTGTGTGTGTGTTGTTTTTTGGTTTACTATGTGTGTTGTATGTGGTGTGTGTAAGGGGTATAGTGTATGGTGTGTATGTGTGTGTGTGGGGGTGTGTTGTGTTGTGTGCTACCCTTGTGTGTGTGTGCTTGTGTGTGAGGGGGGGAGGGTTAGGGGGGGGGGTTTAAAAATCCTCGTGTAGGCACAAATTTAGTCTCATTTATCTTTCCCAATATCTACCTCTCCCCCTTATTTTTCCCCTTTTTGGATTACGGGTTTTAAATTTTTGCTGGTTTTTATCATTTTTTCCTTTTTCACAATTTAAGAGGACTTCCTAGCTTCCTAAGTATTCTTACAAAAATAACTACCGGTAGTAACACTGCCCGTTGCGTGTGTGCGTGTGTGTGGGTGTGAGGGGGTGGTGTGTGGTGGTGTGAGAGTCTTGTGCGGTGTAATGATGGCCGCAAATTTTTTGACCTGACAAACCCTCCTGGGGCCTACCCTAGCACCGTCCCACAATGTTCCCTTAAAAACTTGTCCCACCACCTTTTCCCCCTCGTCAACACTATATTCCTATGTCTATCTATTTCTAAAAATTCTGGTAATAAATTGCAGGAGTGGTGACCAGTATCAAACAGTATACAAGGCCCCCAGGGCGTCAACAGCAAACCACAAAAGGGAATAAACTTGCGGTGACATTCCACTGCTGATGACGTATCGTACGTAGGCCTTAAATCCCTATTTTGGAATCCTTTTTCCCGTAGATTATAACCATATTTCCCTTCCTCACTTTACTCTTCACTGAAAATTTTACACTTCACATTTTAACCCTTTACTTCATAGTATAATGGGACACAACTTGTCGTGACGTCCTTCATAGGCCTACCGCTACCAATGTGGCAACAGCGCCTAAACCCCCAAAGGTTTGCGCTTTGAAATATTAAAATTTTACTTTCCCCCCACTTTTTTTTAACTAATAACTTTAATTATCAATCGTAGTATTGTTCACTGACTTCCCTACCACTGATTACTTTTAGCTGTTTACGCGTCTTTCAAAAGCAAGGTTCTCGGGGGCCTTGTTTTCCCCCCTCCCTTTACCCCCGGGCCCAGTTGGTGTGTTTTGTGGGTGTGTGTGTGTTGTGTGGTTGTGCTGTGTTGTTGTGTGCATGTGTTTGTGTGTATGTTGTTTGAGTGTGTGTGTGTGTTTGTGGTGTGTTGCGTGTGTGTGGCGTGTTGTAGTGTGGTGTTTGTGTGTGGTGTGTGTTGTGGGTGTGTTGTGTGGTTTGTTGGGTTAAAAGGGAAGGGGAGGGGGGAAGGGGGAAAGGGAAGGGGAAGGGGTTTATGACTCTGGGACTTACGTGTGTTGTGTGTGTGTTTTTGTTGGGGTGTGTGTGGTGTGTGTGTGTGTTCTGGGTGTGTGTGTGTGTGGTGTTGTGTGTGTGGGTGTGTTTGGGTTGGGGTTAGAAGGGGAAGGGGGGGTGGGGAAAGGGAAGGAAGGATGGGGGTTGAGTGACTGCTGGGTACTTACGGTGTATGGTGTGTGTGTTGTGTGTGTGGTGTGTGTGTGTGTGTGTGTGTGTGTGTGTGTGTGTGTGTGTGTGTGTGTGTGTGTGGGGTTGTGGTGTGTGTGTGTGTTTTGTGTGTGTGTGTGTTGTGTGTGTGGTGTGTGTGTGTGTGTTGGGATTAGAAGGGAAGGGGAGGGGGGAGAGGGGAAGGAAGATGAGGGTTGAGTGACTGCTGGGTCCTTACGTGTGTATATGTGTGTGTGATTTTGTGTGTGTGTGTGTGTATGTGTGTGTGTGTGTGTGTGTGTGTGTGTGTGTGTGCATGTGTGTGGTGTGTGTGTGTGTGTGTGCATGTGTGTGTGTGTTTGTGTTTGTGTGTGTGTGCGTGTGTGTATGTGGTACTCACCTTTTTGTACTCACCTATTTGTGGTTGCAGGGGTCGAGTCCTAGCTCCTGGCCCCGCCTCTTCACCGGTTCTACTAGGCCCTCTCTCTCCCCGCTCCATGATTTTATCAAATCTCGTCTTAAAACTGTGTATGGTTCCTGCCTCCACTACGTCATTTTCTAGGCTATTCCACTCCCTTTAAACAACTCTATTAACTGAAGAAATACTTCCAAACTATCTCCTGACTCATTTGTGTCTTCAACTTCCAATTGTGGCCCCCTTTTTCTGTGTCCCCTCCCCCGGAACATCCTGTCTTTGTCCACCTTGTCTATTCCACGCAGTATTTTATATGTCGTTATCATGTCCTCCCCTGACCCTCCTGTCCTCCAGTGTGGTCAGGCCGATTTCCCTTAATCTTTCCTCATAGGACATTCCCCTTACTCTGGAACTAACCTTGTCGCAAACCTTTGTACTTTCTCTAGTTTCTTGACGTGCTTTTTCAAGTGCGGGTTCCAAACAGGTGCTTTCATACTCCAGTATGGGCCTGACATACACGGTGCACGTGTCTTGAATGATTCCTTACTAAGGTATCGGAATGCTGTTCTCAGGTTTGCCAGGCGCCCATATGCTGCAGCAGTTATCTGAATTGATGTGTGCTTCCAGAGACATGCTCGGTGTTATACTCACCCCAAGATCTTTCTCCTTAGGAGGTTTGCAGTCTTTGGCCACCTACCCTATACTCTGTCTGGGGGTCTTCTGTGCCCCTCCCCCACTTCATGTTTTTGCTTTTGGCAGGTTTAAAATTTCGAGAAGGCCTTTTTGCGGAGCGGGTGTCCAGCCCGTCCAGTCTCTTTGAAGTCCTGCCTGGCCCCTCATCGTTTTTAATTCCCTCATAACCCCAATCATCTGCAAACAGGGACACTTCTGAGTCTAACCCTTCCGTCATGTCGTTCACAATACCAAAAATAGCACTGGTCCTGGGACCGCCCCCTTGGGGGACCCCGCTCGCCACAGGTGCCCACTGGAACATCTTTACTACCATGACCCTTTGGGCCTCCCTGTCAGGTTTTCTCTGACCCAATGCAGTCCCCTTTTCCCTTTTATATGGCCTATGCCTAGCTTCGCACTAATCTCTTGTAGGAACGTGAAAAAGGGCCTTCTGCGCCCAAAGAAGATGCAATAAAAACCCACCCCTCCCCTTGCCCTTACTTCTTTATTTTTTCATAAAACCCAGAATTTTTGTGACACAGATTTGCCTTCCTGAATCCGTGCGGTTTGGGCATTTATACTCCTTTTCCTTTCCGGGTGCTCCACCACTCTCTCCGATAATCTTCTCCATAATTTTGCATACTATAAAACTCAATGACCAGGGCTATAGTTTAGGGCCCCTTTTCTGTCTCCTTTTTTTTAAAAAGGGAACACATTTTTCCGTTTTCATACCCGGAGTTGCCCATTTCCGGATGTGTTAAGATTTGGTAAGTGGGACGCAAATATACTCTCCCTCTCTAAGGACCCCGGGAGATGTTTTTCTGGGCCCATTGCCTTTTTGGTATCGATTCCCTACAGTTTCTTTTACCTCCTCCTCATCTGTATTATGTCGTCCAAAAAATTTTGGGTATTTCCCTTTCTGGTGCCCCGTCGGTCTGTCCCCCCAAATCCTTCCTGTCTCTACGTAAAACTTCCTTAAATCCTTGTTTACTCCTCACATACCTCTTGACGTTTCTTGTGAGTTCTCCCCTTCTTCCCAGCCTTATCACCCGGTCCTTGATGTTTTCTTCCTCCTAATTGGCTAAAGCAGTTTCGGGTCAATTGACTTTCGACTATGCGTTTTTTTATACGTCGCTGGCCTCCCCCTTTTCTGTGCATACTCGTTTTTTGGCTCTTTTTACAAAACTCCTTTTTCCTGGGTCCTATGCCTCCTGTACCTTTTCCCCTTCTCTGTTGCACTATTTTTTTCCTCCCTACACCTCGGTAAAACCCAAAGGGCCTTTTGGGCTTCCCATTATTTCCGTTTCCCTTGGGGAAAAAAACTTTCCTCTGCCCCCTTGCACTTTGGTTTTCCACATATTCCATCATCCGTTTACTGATTTTTCCCACCATTTTCTGTCCCCCCTGAAACCCCCTCAGGAATTTCCAAACCTGTGTAGTCCCCCTTTTATAGTTGGGCCCTTTCCCCCTTCAGTTCCGTTCCTTCTCCACTTTTAACTCACTATATGTCAAAACTCAGAACCACATGCGCTAGCTCCAAGGGGCCTCTCATAAGTGATGTCCTCAATGTCTGAACTGCTCAGGGTGAACACAAGATCCAGTCTTGCTGGCTCATCCTCCCCTCTCTCTCTGGTTGTGTCCCTGACATTGATGCATGAGGTTTTCAAGTACCACATCCATCATCTTGGCTCTCCATGTTTCGGGACCCCCATGTGCTCCAGGTTTTCCCAGTCGATCTCCCTGTGGTTGAAATCGCCCATTACCAGTAACTTTGCTCTGCTCGAGTGAGCTCTTCTTGCCACCTCAGCCAGTGTGTCCACCATCACCCTGTTGTTTTCTTCGTATCTCTCTCTTGGCCTCCTGCAGTTTCTGTGGTGGGTTATACATCACTCCAATGACTACTTTATGTTCTCCGGACTGAATTGTACCTACAATGTAGTCTCTTTCTCCAATCATGTCCATGCCTTCCATTTCCTCAAAACCCCATCGGTGTTTTATGAGCAGTGCAACCCCTCCTCCCCCTCTACTCCTTCTATCTTTCCTCAGGATCTGATATCCTGTTGGGAAGATTGTGTCTGTTATTGTCTCAGCGAGTTTGTTTTCTGTGACTGCTATGATGTCTGGGGATTTTTCACTGATTCTTTCATTCCACTCCTCATGTTTATTCATTATTCCATCCGCGTTTGTGTACCAAACCTTTAGCTTCTTTTCTATCATTGTGGTCATGCCAGAATATTGGGGTTGGGGGAGCGAGAGCCTTTAGTGGGGGCCTATATGGGGCTGTGGTGTAGGTGGGGTTTGTGTTGATGGGGTGGGGTCAGAATGCTCATAAGGGACAGCTGTTGGGGTGAGGTTTGTGATATGGGGATTGGTGGCAGAGGGAACAGTGAGTGGGTTGTAGTATAGGTTGCTCAGTTGCGTTGGGAATGTCGCGGGTGGAGTCTTTTGGTGGGAGATTCTGTGGGGTGTGTTTGCCCTTCCTCCTGTGTCTGGGTCCTGCTCATTTTCATTGCTTCTCGTTCCTCCTTGCGTCTCTGTACCCTCTCTTTCAGTGTAGTCCTTTCTTCTTGTGTTCTGTCGCGGTCGAGGTATACTCTCTGGTACCCCCTTTGTCCCTCAGTCTTGCTTTCTCTTGCAGAATCCTGGTTCGAACTGATTCTTCCTTGAAAGTTACTCTGACAGGCTTATCCCCAAATCGCAAACCACCCAATTTCTGAAAATTTGCCCCTGGGTCATTTTTGCCCCCCCTTTTGTTTTCATGATGCCTTCAATCATTTTTTCCCCCCTTTGTTTTATTTTTTAAAAATTTGGGCCCCCCTGGCTTCTTGGAGCCCGACACAAAAACTAAACCTCGCCCTTTCCTCCTCCCACTGAGCTCCATCGCGCCCCTCTAGGCATTTTATTTCCCTTCCCTGACATGTTTTTGCCTTCAGTCCCTGTCATATCGAAACTTCTATTCTCAGGGACTGTCTTTCCTGACCACTGTCCCTTGCTACGCAGTTGGCTGTTAGAATTCTGCATATAGCATACCTTCATTTCTTGGGACCTGTCGTTTGATCTTTGTGCTCGTCGCTTTTCCCTGGCCCCACGTGGGTCTGATAGGGCCTTCATTTCGGCAGTCTCCGTTGTTCTTACCATCCCCTTGTCTGCGCCTGACTTTGAATTTCCTGTGTCACACCCGAAGTATTTGTCTCCTAATCTGTTTCAGGGTTTGCAGTTTCTCTTTTAACACTGTATCCTACTTTTGCGGGTAAGACCTGTACTTCCCCCCTTCCTGCACTCTTCATTTTGATCCTCCATTTTCACCAACTCTACACTCCTTCCCCACTTTCCTCCCTTTTTTGGGGCTCTAGCTCCCATCTTTCCTCCCTTTTGTGTGTGTGTGTGTGTGTGTGTGTGTTGGATTAGAAGGGAAGGGAGGTGGGGAGAGGGGGAAAGGGAAAGGGTGAGGGTTGAGTGCTGATGGGGCCCTTAAGTGTATGTTGTGTGTGGTGTGTACTCACCTTTTGTACTCCCATTTTGGTTGCAGGGGGGCGAGTCACAGCTCCGGCCCCCCCTCTTTTGCTGATTGCTACTAGGTTTTCCTCTCCTCCCCCCCAGAGCCTATCATACCTCCCTTAAAACTAGTATGGTCCGCCTCCACCCATCCTTTTTAGGGTATTCCATGGCCCCAAAATCTATGACTGAAGAAATACTTTTCCCAACATCCCTTTGATTCATTTGAGTCTTCAAATTCCAATTGGACCCCTTGTGTCTGGTCCCCTCTGGGCACCCTCTTGCCACCCCGTCATTCCGCACGATTTTTTTATGTCGTTTTCATGTCTCCCCCCGACCCTCCTGGGCCCCCAGTGTCGTCAGGCCGTTTCCCTCAACCTTTCTTCATAGGAAACCCCCTACTCTGGACATCTTGTTTCAAAACCCTTTTCACTTTCCTTAATTTCTTGACGTGCATGCAGTGTGGATTCCCAAAAGGTGCTGCATCTCCAGTATGGGCCTGACGTAGATGGGGGACAGAGTCTTAAACAATCCTTTACTGAGGATCGGAAAACCCG
>NC_069454.1:912691-959272 GCF_026875155.1 Cherax quadricarinatus | reverse complement strand
TAGGAAAAATTGCTCCCATTACCTCTCATGATGTCATCCAGCCCCAGGAAAACACACTCTCTGCCTCCTACTCCTATCATTCAAGCAGAATGCCCTATCCATGTACCTAATCTGGCTATCTCCAACAACAAGAATGTTTTTACCTTCCTTGGCGTCGTCCTTCGTGATGCTCCCAGTAGTAGACTCACATTCGTCAGGTAGCATTACACCACTTGTGGAATTCGTCAAGACGTTCTCGATGGTCTTCGTTGGGGTTTCTAGGGATGTCTCACTCACGTCTGCCAATGCTTCCTTGGTGCTCGTTGTGGCATTCCCAGTAGAACACTCACATTCGTCAGGTAGCACAGAGAATGGGTTGGAAGTTTCCACGGTAGTCTTCTGGTTTCTCGTTATTTCTGCCTCTCCAACCGTTTTCTTGATCCTCAGCTTGGTTCCATGTTACCCGGCCACTGATCAAGCTCCCCTCTTAACCTGGGGACTCACAACAGGAGGATTACTACGAATCCTCTTGTTCTCCTCCGTTAATCGCCGTATCTCCAGCTTAGCAACTCTGAGCTTTTCTCTCAGCTGCTGGTAAAGTTGCTCAAGAGAGGGCATCCTGGTTCAGATTCACGGAGAGCACACAAACAGGTCTTCACAGAGCTAAGTACACGTCATCACTGAGCTAAGTACACGTCACCAAAGAGCTAAGTACACGTCACCACTGAGCTAAGTACACGTCACCACTCATGCTAAGTACACGTCACCACTGACAAATGGCAGATGAAGTTCAATGTGGATAAGTGTAAGATACTTGCTCTTGGTAATGAAAATAACCCTCGAAGCTATAATCTAGGTGAAGTAGAGCTTGATCATGCAGAATGTAAAAAAGACTTGGGAGTCATGGTAAGCAGAAATCTAAAGCCAAGACAGCAGTGCCTTAGTGTGCGCAACAAGGCCAACAGATTACTTGGATTTATCTCAAGAAGTAAAAGTAACAGAAGTCCAAAAAGTTATTTACAGCTCTATACATCACAGTGAGGCCTCATTTAGATTATGCTGCCCCAGTTTTGGTCCCCTTACTACGGGATGGATATTGACTCATTAGAGAAAATTCAGAGAAGAATGACTAAAATGATTTACTGGTGTAAGGAACCTCCCGTATGAAGATAGACTCAAAAGCCTTTAAATCTCCCACTCTTCTGGAGAGGCGTAGAATGAGGGGAGATATCAATTGAAGTGTATAAGTGATGACGGGCATAAACAAGGGAGATATTTAATAAAGTACTGATGGTGGGCCGAACCCATAAGAACCAGAATAATGGATTTAAGTTGGATAAATTTAGATTTTATAAAGGACATAGGTAAGTACCTGGTTTTTCTAACAGAGTTTGTAGATGCATGAACAGTCCTTTTCCCAGTGGGGTGATAGATGCTAGACCTTGGGTAGGTTTTAAGAAGAGACTGACAAATATATGGAGTGGGAGGGGCTGGGTTTGACTGGCGTCATTGGTTCGGGGAGTTTTGTTTCTAGTGAAGCATAGGTATAGTCGTTTTTGATAAGGGACCCTGCCAGCGCATGGGCCAGTAGGCCTTCTGCAGTGTTCCTCCATTCTTAATTACTTATGTTCTATACGGCGGCCTATCTTTGTATCATCAGCAAATTTACTCAATGTCACTCGTAATCCCTCATCAAGGTCATTAATGTAAATTAGGAACAAGGAGAGGGCCACTAGTGACTAATCCCCATTCAGATTTCACTCCATTAATGGAACCTCTCTCTTTCTATTGGTATGCCATTCCTCATTCCATGCTAGAACTTTACCTCCTATACCATGAGCTGCCACTTTTCTTAAGAGTCTCTAGTAGTATAAGTTGGTCGATCTAGGAACACTGCCGGATAATGACCATGGAAAATGCGATAATGATAGGGTCGCATGACAGGGTAATCTGTTTAATATGTTTAATCCATGCCTCCAATGGGATAGAGAGACTTATTCCTATACATTAATAAGTAGTGTACATAAAGTAGAACAAAGGATTCGGAGTGCAGGTGGCAGATTCCGATAATGAGTGTGGAAAAGAAGTGATAATGGGTGGTCTGCATAAGCTCAGGTGCTGGTCAGGGGGTACAATTTAATATGTTTAAGAGTAGGAGAGTCCATCCTCCCCCAAGGATAGAGAGGCTTATTTCGTGTAAATATACTAAGTATAAGAAGGTAGGTAATGATCACTTCTGACACCCCCAAACGTCAATCACTCTGATAGATGGGAGAGGCAGTACAAAAAAGGATTCCAGGTAGGCAGGTGGGCAGATTCCCAGGATAATGAGTGGTGGAAAAAGAATGTGATAATGGGTGGTCTTCATAAAGCACCAGGTGCTGTCAGGGGTACAAGATTTAATATGTTTAACACATCCCCCCAAGGGGATAGAGAGAGAGGCTTTATTTCGTGTAATTACTAATAAAGAAGGTAGGGTAATGATTCACTGTCTGACTCCCCAAACTCAATCACTCTGATAGATTTGAGAGGCAGTAACAAAGGTTCAGGTGACTGGGTTACACTTACCATCTCATCCGAGGGAGTCCCCCCCCCCCCCTTCACCCGGGCTGCGACTCACGAACGCGACTGTTGCTACTCTTCACAAACAACACTGCTGGTTTGAAGAACGCGGTAAATGGATTGGCACTGTCGCCGAGGGAACCGGATTTCCCGGGAATAATGAACCATGGAAATATAATGAATAATGGGGGTCTGTATGACCTTAGGGCTGACAGGTAGGAGTTTTTATATTTTTAATCATCCCCCAAGGGATAGAGAGTCTTATTACTATGTAGGAACAGAAGTAGAGTATGATCACTTCTGACTCCCCAAACTCTATTACACTGATAGATGGGAGAGAGAGGCAGTACAAAGGATTCAGGTGACTGGGTCTCTGATGGAGTGTTTGCGGGCGGGCCTGCTTCTTTGGAGGTCATCGGGTGGTGATTAATCAGCCCTGCGCCCGCTCGTCACCGGCTACATCGGGGCAATCTGGTGTGAAAAGTAGGATAATAACCTAATTTTTCAAAGGGTGAAAATCAAAAAAGTCTCTCCTTACAAAATACTATTAGTTAACATTACATTGTTTTAATTCCCCTCCTCTCCCCCACAGAACAGCTACTTCTAAGACATGAAACACGAAGCAGTGGCGGAAGATCTACCTCTCATCGCGTCGATGCTTGACCCTGGGGAAAAAATCTCTTACGGTTTTTTCTCTTCCCCGCCAAAGAGATTGGCAACTGTCTTCCATCTCTAGTTCCTCTTTTCTTCTGTACTCCCTTCTTCCAGTAACTGCTATTAGATTCTTCGTCTTCCTCCACTTTTGTCATCTGTTTATCTTTAAATAATTTAAACTTTGTTTTCTCGCATCTGATGACCATAGGAATACAGAGTGAATAGTCATCTAAGTAAAAGCGCTTATCTCAAATGAGCTAAGACCTCGTTTCCTAGTGTGATAGGGTCATCTGACCTTTTAACATTCTAATTTGACTATATGGAAGGTATGTTTTAGAACCGTCTTCCAGCACTCTTCTAAAGTTATTATGGAGTTAATATTGTTGTTCAGACTGAGGAACTCCTTTCCCGCAGCGATAGTGTTGTTATTATCTGCTAGCCGGATGCTATACATTTTGGGTTTAATGCAGACTATTTCCTGGAATCAGGCGGTCCCCCACCTCACTTTTTAAGTAAGGCCTAGAGATCCCTTCCTTGAGTCCATTTGTAAGAGGATGATCTGTGGGGAAATTAGATGTGTCTATCCATTTTCCTCAATGGTTCCTTACCGATCTCAATCAGTAAGGTTTTTGATGCCCTCTAAACAGGTGATGACACTATCGTATCTGATGTAGATTAGTTTTATTTTGTCTTGGTATGTTTACTAAATCATATACCAAAATGGTACAGCTTAAATTTGGCAAGTTCTAGTATCCCTGGTAACCTATGTAATTAGGGTAAGTGAGGTTTTATGGCTGGCGTACCCCGTCGTAACCAATACTTTGTTTTCTGAAAGCTTTATCTTTCTTAAATAGTGGCTTACTCACCGCTCGCAAAAATGCTCCTGCTGATTATGAGCTTCGTTTTGTTGTGCATATTTTGATGGATTAAACAATGTCTTGCCCGAATACAAGAATTGGTCAACAATTTAAATTAATCGCTGACAGTCTTTACTAGTGCTACTATTGCGTTGCCATCACGTTCGTTTCAACAAAGCCCCCGAGCCCCGCCAGATATTTTACTTGTGAGAATTCATATATGCAATGAATTTTCTCAATTTGTAGAACCTATCTCCAAGAACGAACTGCAATAAAGGCAATGATATTTATGTAGTTCCGTTTGGGGAGATGGTCCCCCCACTAATTAGTATTTTTACGGGGTAGTTTTTGATTACTGATAGCCAATAGCTGTTTGCTGTACTCAATAGATCATCTAATGTTATCTATTGTGATAGAGACATAGAGGTAAGTCATCCGTGTAGCGAGCAATTCTGGCTATTCCTAGAGTGTCTATAAGAAGCCAGTAACCTTTTTAAGAGTCTTGAGGATTCTTCTGGAGAAGACCGCCATTTGCGAGAAAACTCGTCCATTTCTGCGGGTGAGAGTTTTCGAATGTTTGCGTAGGGCAGCGCCTCACATGCAAGAACCTTAAAGAGAATTAAAATCCCAGTATAAGCAAAAATTTACTTACTAAGTTTTTTCTCAATCAAAATGGGATTAATAACTGGTTATTGGCCTGAGCAAACGCGTCCCTAAACAGCAGTAGTGAAGGCCGCCTCCTTATATTAGACTGTATGATGTTATAAAGCTCCTGATCAGTAATTTAGTTCTAATTCCACTCCACTGGTTTTTAGAAGGCATCCATAGGCAAAGCCGGGGAGAGGAAACATAGTGAACAACATCTAGATTATAGATGTTGTATAATAATCTCCTATGCAAGGTGAATATGTCACCAGAAGTCCTACATCACACTGAGATATACTAGGAGATAGTCCTCCTAAGTTTGACAAGCTGTTTTCTCCCAAACCAGATGAGCAAGATCGAATTCTTCTTGCTAATATGCTTCATAGACAGAGAACTGTAGAAAGCTCTTTTGGGGGTAAAGTCTTCTCTTTCGAGCCTTTCTGGGGAGCTGCAATATTCATAAGGAAACACTTGTTTGCCGTTTATAAGCTTCCCACAACTTTCGGGGGTAGATGACTTATCCTCGCCTCTGTTGAATTTCAAGGGTGATTATGAAGCTATGTGCGCCTAAGCCAAACTAGCCAACCAGCGGACAAGAAGGCTAGACTATCCAGGAAACGTAGTGCTTCTATTTCTACCTTTAGCATTATATCCCTGTTCATTAAAACATTGGTTGGCTTTAACACTAGTTTCTTTAATATCAAAGCCATATCATATGATAGGGTTATGAATAATAACAGCAAATATTTACCTGAATTTTTTTTTTCTGTCTTAAATTGCAATATGCAGAGTGCTCCTAATAATTAGCCTTAGGCATTAGATTTCATGATGCCTCACCTTTGGTTTGGTAGAGTAAAGTCCTGATGACAGAAGTTGCACTTCTTCCGTATGGCAAAAAGTATATGCTGCTGGCCCTGGGTCACTATGAAGTGGATAACAGGGAGTGTTTCATCTTTATCCCAATCCCATAAAGACGAAAGTCTATCATACATATGATCAATACACTGTACCTCCCCGATGGACATATCTATCTATTTATAGTGCTATTTCTGTCTATCACTATATAGCCATATCTATTGCTACTGTCTAGCTGTTATTACCCCCCTCTGGGCTTACGATTATCGAGATAGGCTTCTAAATCCACAAAGGCAGTATGGAGAGGGCAAGTAGCCCTTGTGATATTTTTGAATTGCAAACGCTTTCCAGCTGGGGGAAAAATCAACTTTTGTTGGTGTCGCATGAATTGAAATGAGTTTTAAGTTGCAAATGTCACTATATTCACTTACACAATTCAAGCAAAAGTGCTTATTGCGTGAATGTTTCCTGGAGAAAATTCTCATATATTTCTGGAAGTGTTTGATTAAAGCTACATGAGTCATTCCCAACCAATAGAACAGGCCACTACCATGAATATTTATTACTACCCCCTACGACATAAAGTAGCATGGATAGGTTCCCTTTCATGAGAAGTTAAGGCAATAAATAAATATTGATATTTGTTGTCAGACTCGAGTTAGTGGATGTCCTCCACTGGACAGGGAGAGATACTCGCGAGTAAATGACAAATTTCTGAAGGCTACACATCTAGAATATATCGTCTCATTTTATACAGTCCCCAGCAAAGTCCTACGACAGAAAAAGGCCGCCAGACATTGAATAAAACAGCTATTTTTTTACTCCTCTCGGTTAAATATCTGATTTTTTCACTCGTAAAGATTTGGGATATTCTATAAAGTCTCCTAGGTATCCACGCACAGTTCCTTCGTTGCATATTACAAATATGAAAACCCTTATATAATCCTAGTATGAACCTGATCCTCGCCCGATGAAATTTCAGTTTTCTAATCGCGTGCTAAGGACTCCCTCCATGACCGTAAACCGAATATATCATCTCGTGTAACTAGTTGCGCGGGAAAAGTTATATAAAGCTCACGCGACTGTCATCCTCTCCATAGCGACTGTCCTGCGCAAAATAAGGCTCAGTTCGGCATAAATCCTAAAGCATTTCATAAAGGTGCTCGTCCCTGATAGAACAGTGAAAAACGTACTGATATGTGCCGCATAAATGTTGTTGCGAAGGACTGAAGAAATAATATGGGGTCGTGTTTATGAGAGGCAGGAATGAATATTTTTATTCGACAGAAGTGACTTGAAAACATTCCGACCGACTCGTATGTGTGTTTCCTCTGAAATGGAATCTCTCCCATTTCACTCCTCTTCCCTCATCTGAACAAATTTTTTTTTACCTGAAAGTGAACCTTCGATTAGCCAGAAGAGGGGGAACCCAAAAAGAGTAGTAATGAATCCTTGGAAGAGGACTGCTGTCACTTGTCGGCTGGTCCCTCCATCCACTGGAACCGGCAAATCGGCACAACTTGCTCGTTGTGGGTGTGTTACGGTCGAAGATTCATCGGGGGACAAACAGACTGATCTGCAAAATATAATCTTAGAGAAAGTTATTTATTATTATTTTGTTTTAGAGGCCATACTAAGACTAATTATAACTCGAGCAATCTTTTAAAAAAAAATGTTACTGTTAAAGTATAAAACCCTGGGAGAAGCTAAAAGGCAATCTAGTGGAATATATGCGGTTCTCAAAATGATTTTTATTCTTGTTTAGTGAGATAACTTATAAACATATCTTAAAAATGTTTGACTGTTAATAAAAAATAATTGATTAAGAAAAGACGCTGACCTCTTTCTTCCTGGCCCCGCCCACCCGGATCATTCTGCTTGGAGTATTGCCCCGCCCAACTGGTTGGAAAAATTATTATAGCTCAAAGACTTACTTCATTATCTGAAATAACAGTTTTTTAAGAAAACATCAATTCAGAGCAATAACCTGGTAATCTCACCTGTCCACGCTCTCCTGCTGAGCTGTGACATTCGCTACACACACTGATAGCCCCGCAGAAACTACAAAGGGAATGTGGTGGTGAGCTGCATCCTGAGGGTATAATCGCCCGCATAGGTGGCCATCTGCGAGCTGGGTGACGAGTCATATCAGTAAATACACCTCTCCTCTCATATTCATAAATTATTTAATTATAGATAATATTTTAATCTCACATAGATAGAGAATTTTTACCTGCTCTAATCTAAGCTGGAACTTGTAACTTCTTGAGTGACCGGGAGAACACCTTTTTTTGCCCTAGACGAAAAGTGATCGTATTTATAGCACGCTTTTAGATAGCGGCTCATAAGAACACTTAATTTTCCCCCAAAGTAGAGGTACAGTTTTTCACATCAGTCTCTCTCCATTTCAACGAGAATCTTTTAACAAAAATCCCTGCAAGTCTATATATATAAATATAATCTAGAAAAATTTCTTATTGTCAATAAAGTAAGAGGGATAAAATCTGGGAAGAAACTCTTTTCCCTTTCCCGAACGAAAAAAATAAGAATTTAACCCGGCAAAGTAGGAGATTACGAAATTGGCCATAGTCATGTGAATTTCCCATTTGTATAAAGCCGAGGCGAGGAAGTTTAATTAATTTATAAGATTTTTGTCATCGCCAAACTAATATTCTTAAAAATAATAATAATAATAATAATATATTTTTCCCCCAAATAAAAATAAATAGGCATCAGCCGGCAGAAAGTGGCGGAGCCTGCTTCTCTTTGTCTGTGACCTCCATTCGACCCACCACCACCTGGCGTAGGGAAGGTAGTGAAACTGCGTAATATCCAGACGACCTTCACTGTCGGTCGGGCTTTTTTTCTATGGTCTTCTGGCGGGAGAAGGACATGCTGCCATTGTTATCTTCATCTCCGGGATAAACTCCCCCCTCCCCTCTGCTTTGAACTAAAAAGAAATGTTTATATATAAGATGATTCTTCCACAAAAAGGCTCATTTGAGATGGGAAGATGGACAAGGTCTGTACCTTTACAGAGGAAGAGTTGAATATTTTCAGAGAGCCTGCAAGAATACTTGTTGCTGGTTTTAGCGGGGCAGGCAAGAGCAGTCTAGTGGAGCGTTTATGTAAAAAATATGCCGGTTCTTTCGCGAGAATAATCATTTCCAGTCTGGATGATAAAACTCACCCTTTGAAACAAATCACCTCTCTTAGTGAGAAAATCATTTTAGTGAAAGGTCTCATTAACCCGGCGGATTACCAAAATCCCCTTGAGACAGACAATAGCTCTCTGTATATAATTGATGACCTTTTTAATGAAGCAGTTAAGAGTGATATTATAGCTAATATTTTTACTAGAGGAAGACACGAGCAAATATCCGTAATTCTCATATCTCAAAATTTATTTCCACAAGGAAAATACGCTCGCACGATCACGCTTAATTGTAGCCAATATATTTTTATTAAGACAACGAGATCTGTCTCAGTTGGAATGTCTCGGGCGACAAATTTATGGAAAAAATCTAGCCCCGAAATTTGTTGAGATATATCGTCACGTCACTGCGGATAAATACGGCTATCTTCTGGTTGATTTAACCGCTCCAGAGGAAATTCAATTACGAAGCTTCATTACCGGAGAGGGCAACTGTGAAACTGTATACCGCTGGTAAAAACAAAAAATGGCCTTAAATTCACATAAAAAGAAAATTCTAGAAAAAGTATTTAGAGACGTCAATAGCCCCGGGGGCTTTACTGGGAATGTTAACAAACTTTTTAGAGCAGCTAGGGAGAAAAACGCCTCTATTACTTATAAAGACGTAGTAGATTATCTCTCTTCTCAGAGGGCCTATACTTTGCATAAATTGCAGCCTCTGCGATTTCCCAGACGGAAAATCATAGCTGCTGCCCCTCGCATTATACTCACCTGCGACTTGGCGGACATGACTTTATTACATTCCCACAATGGCGGCATTAAATATATTTTGTTATGCATAGATGTCTTTTCAAGGTTAATGAAGGCGGTAGGACTAGTCAGAAAAAACTCAAAAAGCGTCTTGTCAGCCTTACGAAATATTATAGAAAGCCCCACCTTCCGTGGAATTTCGAGATTACACACGGACAGAGGGACCGAGTTTTATAACCGTCCTCTTCTGAATTACCTAAAAAAAAAAAATATTAAATTATACAGTACCTTCTCGGACACTAAGGCTGCAATAGCGGAACGAGCTATTCGCACGCTTAAGCATAGAATCTACCGCTATATGACTTTAACAAATTCTTTAAAATATATAGAGGTATTACCAGCCATAGTAGAAACTTACAACTCAACTCCTCACACCTCTCTCAAGAAAGGTCAAACTCCACAACAAGTGCATTCTCTGAGTCTTCCTCGAGACATTCGTCGGCAGTTTGGGCTAATGTATTTAAATGCCCGTCCTCATCAGCCTCGTACTAGTCCACGACTGACTCCTGGAGCGCATGTGCGGATAACTAGCCACCGGGGGATATTTCACAAGAGTTATTGGCCTCAAAACACCGAAGAAATTTTTAAAATCCAATCGGTTGATAATTCGCAAGTAATCCCCACATATTCTCTTATCGACCTGAGCGGGGAAAAAATACTCGGGCAATTTTACGCTCAGGAATTAATAGAAACATCTCTACCTGAATTTTTTCCCATTAAAATATTGAGACGGAGAAGAAAAACTGACGGCAGTAGAGAATATCTGGTGAGCTGGGTGGGTTATCCCCGAAGTGCAGATAGCTGGGTGCACGAGAAGGACATGCAAAATGTCAGACAGGGGTAAGCCCCTAGCAGTGCAACACAGAGAGTTATTAATTTTATTAAACAAACTTCCAGCTAAAGCTCGCAATCGTATTATTAAGGAATTAAAAAAAAAAGAAATTAATTGCATATCTGAGATATTTACTAATTTTCTTAAGAAAAATCTAACAGTAGAACCGACTATTTTGAGCAAATTAAAGAAGTTTAGAGGAGACATTCTCACCGTTGCCCGTAAACGAACTCCACTTTATAAAAAAAAAATATTCTTCTTTCGAAGCGTGGAGGAGCCATCTTAACTACACTCTTACCTCTGGTCATCTCGCTGATTAGTAGTTTTATAAAGTAAAAAATAATCGAAATGGTGGTAAAGGAATGTTGGGGTGGTCTCACCTCGGCTAACTGCCGAAAAATAAAAAAAAATTTTTAAAAATGGAACAAATATCTTACCCACTCCTAAGCGCGAATCTCCGTTCCCCCGCCTTCGCAGAAGCACTGCAACTCACCACTATGGCGCGTAGGAAGAATCTCCAGCCTCTCGAGAGTGAAAGTGAAACCAGCCCAAAGCAAGGATGAGAAGGTCAGCTCCTGCCCCAGCGTAGCAACTCGCCCTCATAAGGGTAATTACCGCTTCGAGCTACCACCTCCCACGAGCGGGCACCCACCCGAGCTCTTTGTTTGAGACTGTGAGTCCCCCATAAAAAAAAAAACAAATAAGCTCGCTCGCTGTAATGCCGCCCGCGGCGGTGGCGGGCGCGTCGGTGGCGGTGGTGGCGGCAGTGGCGGCGGCCGCGGCTGCGGCGGCTGCAGTGGCGGGCGCGCCCGCGGTAGTTGCCGCGAGGAGTCTAAGAGTAAAAAAAAAAAAAAATCCGAAAACAGAAAATAATAATAACCAATAATAATAAACTACTCCCTCCGAAATACTTTTATCTTTAATATCAAGATAAAACATCAGTCTTTCTCTCTCTCGCCTGAAGGACTCTTTTCCCCAAATATAAATGAAATAAATTGATCTGTATTTCCAACGAGAGAAGAATTGCCATAACGCGAATCTATGCTGAATCTATTCAAGAATAATTCTTTTATCGGTGGGATAAGAAGGTTTTATTCCCTCCATACCATAATTTAAACATCTACAAATCATTAAAATCTTTGACAAGCAGTCGAGCGTACATCGATAAAAAACTTTTGGCCCGTTGTAGGGGAGTAGTGAGCCTTATTAGATTAGAGCCAAGATTTATAAAAAATCACAAGGCGAGAAAACATTTATTAGGCGGTTTTATGTAAAAAGACCGCGGAAAAAAAGCCACTCTGGCTACCTATTGAAATTTAAGCTTTCATAAAGTCGAGAGAAGAAGCTTTGCCCGCTTTAGTCAATACCGGGACAGGATAGAGACCAAGAAGTTCCTTCTCGAAAGTCTATTCATAAAAAACAAAAAAAAATGACCACCATCAGTTGGATTATCCGAGAGAATTAATCTCCCGTTGAATGAAGAAGGAGAAAAGGACCCCATTTGTCGATATTATTACATCAATTAACGTCAATAACAAAGATTTATCACAAGTGTGTTTACAAAGCTCGTGTGATACAAAGTTTATGGCAAACCGACGAATCCTTCAAAGTCAATTGCCCCATGACCAGATTTTACTAAAGACTTTTTGATGAAATTGAAAAAATTATATGAACAATTTATCAGAAAGAACTGACGGCGAGTATCAGACGCTTAGAATAATGCTACGCATGATTTCCGGATATGATAGAAAAGCTTTTGGAAAGGGCCCAAAGCTTGTATAAGCACTTAACGAATGTCGACCTAGGAAGGCCCCAAACCCCTACCAACCCACCCGCAGGAGTGGGAGGCTACAGCAGCGCGGTATTTAAACCCCGCCGCCGACTACCGATAAACATTATCCGTCTTACTCCCTCAGCGAGGACTCTAAGAACCAACTTTGACGAGAATGGAATATTAAATTTCCAGTAATTGTCCGGGGAAAACGGGCGAAGAATTCCTGGAATAAGGGATTGTATCGTGTATCCCCACAACGCTACTTTCTGCTCACCCCAACGAGCGGCTCTTTCACTCTGGGAAAAATATCTTTTTCCAAAATTGAGCGAAAATCGCTAATCCTGTGAACCGTGCCATAGCTTCAGATCGGGGCACACACCCGGGGGAAAATTGTCCTAAAAAAATCACCCCACCATGCACCAACACCCTGAACGACAGGCCCAAGGATTTTTTTAAGACCACACCTTGCAGCACTAATATCAGTTCTCAGCGGGTCCCTGTCTTGAAAGATGAAATTGCGCAACGCAATTAGAGCGTAGTCTCGAAAACGCATTATGTACGCGGTTGAGCAAGGACAAACGCAACAGAATCGACGAATTTGGTTTAAATTATGTCTGGTGGTCCCCTGGACGGGCGGTATGAGCCAATGGCAACACAAACGGTAATTTGTACCCCCATACATAGGGCATGAGCAGAAAACTGGCAGATGAATGGCACACATGAATATCTCCCTCTCATTAACAGATTTCAAGACAAATTACTGAAACGGGAAATTCAGACCTGCTTGCTCGTACGTCCATGAGGGCCATACTTGCAGTACTAAAATCATCCAAGTAGGTGAAATTGAACGCGGTGGCTCCCCCCGAAGCTCTAAACGGGAAATACTACAGCTGTCTGCGGAGAAGCAAGGCACCTGGCTGCATCAGCGGTGGCAGCCAGTGCCGGTGGCGGCAGCAGCAACAGCAGTCAGCAGCAGCGCAGCGGCGGGTCAACGGTGCTGACATCGGACCAGCCGGTGGGATTGGAACTAAACGATACAGTGGCAATGCGTGAAATGGACGATGCCTGATGGAGTCGAGGTCACTTCACGCGGAAAACGCAAACGACAGCACGATGATGTGGATATTTTTATTCCTAAATGCGTAACTAATGAAAAAAATAAAAATGTAAAGTCTTTTAAAACTAAAGTTTTTTTTTAACGATGATGTGATATTTTAATTCCTAAATGCTGTAACTAATAAAAAATAAAAATGTAAAGTCCTCAAACTAAAGTTTTTACAAGCCTTTAAAAAATATATATAATGGGTCTATATTTTGGTATTTGCCTCAAACGGCTCTGTGTCCCTCCAATCATGGGACAGAGGGGGTCCGGGGAAATATATCTATTTGAGGAAGTTTAGAAAATATTGCATTTTTCGACAATACAACAGCTGTTCGGCCTTTCAAATATAATTACAGTCAACGCCTCCAAATCCATCCTTGAACTACGAAATAGCCTTGCTTATGTTTGTAAACCCAAAAAATTCAATGTTCTAACAAGAGACGATTGCGAATGCGTATTGACATTATACAAAATCACATTACTGAAACAGAATAAGTACAGAAGCAATAGTCACCACCACTTTCTCCAAAAAAATGATGTGTTATCGACAGATGCCAGCCATATTAATTGAAGAAAATTAATTCGACAGCTAACAGCAGATTTTAAAAAAAGCCCTTAGATATAATATTCGGCAGCCATTTCCCCAAGGGAAAATAACTCAATTATGATGTCCGGGAATGGGAGGTTTTTAGTTTCGACAGATCGCGAACCTTTACGGGAAAAAACAATGCTGCCCACTTTATTTAAAGCTCAATTTAACCGAGAATAGCTGGTGCCTGGCTTAGCAGCGCTGAAAAATATTATTTATCGTAGTGACGCGCCCGAGGGACCTCCTCCCCAAGCAGATGCCCCATTCAAACCGATCCCACTGCCAGTTGGATTATGTTTTAATATATAGTGATATTGTGGAACTGCCAAATATACGGTAGTCAGTTAGCCAATATTCTGGATGCTTTCGCCTTTCAGAAGTTATTCAAAAGGTGCTCATCCTATGATGTACAAACCTCTATGCGTACTAAATTAGATAAATACTACAAAATGCACAGATCAGTTTGGTCGTAATCTGTCTTTTGAAAGACGGTGCATCCACTACCGTAGTGTTACCTGTAAGACCGATAAATAAATAGAACCAACTCTGCTAAAAATGGTTATTGTTTTCTCTAACCGCCAAAACATGCTTGTACCCTTTCAAGTGCCTCTGAGCAGGAATTTCGGAGTTTATTCTCCCTAAAACCCTCCCATGTGGGAGCTGGTCTGGGAGATATACAAACTATTTTCACGCGCCATACAGAGTCCGAGGTGGGGATTTTTTTCGCTTTAGCGGTCTAGCTAAAAGGAGCTTTACCCTTTCTTTCAGAGTGGCCTGCGCCAGTGCAGTAGAATTTGGAACTAAAATGCTCGATGAATTATCAGTCTGGACAAACAACATGAAAAGCTGGCTCTTTAAATCTCACGGGATAGATGCTTTTAAAAAGGATTTGCAAAGACAGTATTACGGCGCAGAGTAACAGGGTGACTAAGCGACGGCTGAATAATAAATGCAAGTTAAATAAACCGCCGACGAAGCCAAGTTGCTTATAAAACGGAATGTATTCTCTCCTCGTATAAACAGTTGCTTATAGCCATGGCGGGTGTCGGGCTGAAACTGCGGACTCAAAGTCCTGTTAAATATTTATTCTTCAAGCGTCATCAATCAATTCCACGCGACCCGCATAGACTGAGACAAGTTGAGAGTTCCATAGCTCGCACTCCTCAGAGTTTTGATACTCTAACCATAAACCTTTCCACCCCCCCTCTCTCAATCAAAAACTAAAAGATAATTTTCTAGAATTTAGAATTCCTGGAGTTCCGAAGCATTTCTAGATTTAGGCAAAATAGTTATAGAATTTAGAGAGTGACTCTAACAGGGCTGATGGGCAAAAGTCCACTAGGGGAAACAAGCAACACGCCTCTCATAAATGATTTTCCCAACACGTTTTTATTAAAGTGTCCCAGTGTTTCCTGGGCGAGCAAATAACAGAAACAAATTCTAGTTTTAATTACTGGTCATTCTTTAAACTCTGCAGACTCAGTAAAACGAAGCCAGTTGCCGAGTATCGCTGACTGGGTATCTCTGCCCGACTTTAAAGGAAAGGTATAACTAAATTGTTTCGATACAGCCTATTTCGCCTGCACATCGGCAAAAGAACCACAGATACTGACAAAAATGATAAAGAACAGGGCATAACTCGTGTTTTCCCTTGGCTCTTGACATATCCACTCTGACCAATATCTGCTTGACAATATCGATTTAAAAATTAAGGCTGGAATTATCCCTCAAGCGTGGACTCTGAAAACAGACGATGATGCCACACATACCAGCTCCATATTAATACGCTAAGCCTATGGCTTAATTAGGGTAATACACCATATACACAGCTTATATGGCCTTGAACAAGTCCTCTATCCTTAGACCAAAGCCGATAATTAATACTTTTAATCGCACTCTAAGTAAAAATTATGTGCTAGGTCAAATCAAACGAGCCTCTAATAGTCAGCCATGGGGTCCCATGTAATTCCCGCCAAAAATTTCATGGTAATTTTTGCCCATGACAGCCTATGCATGAAAAACATAAGGAGAATGGTCTATATTTTGAGCATGGGGATCTAGCAGTTTATCTGTATGTATTAATAATAAACAGTATTATCGCATAAGCATGGATTTCCCCCATCATTATAGTAAATTATATTATGAGGCAATTAACTCTCTGGCATTTGAGGAAGAAAATTTAATCTCTATGAATCATTCCGCCTCCGGGCGAACCATCAATATTTTCAATTTAACCGACAGCCAAGTGAAACGCTCTCCCCGATTGAAAAATCTGGTAACTTGAGAATTGAATTACAGTTCCTAAGCCCGCCACCTCATAATAAGGTAGTTTTATTATTTGCTCCAGACCACTGGAGTTTTATCCATCGAACCAAATAGAATCTGTTTCATTGTGAGTGCGAGCATAAATAAAAAAAAATGAATTGCGCAAAATAAATAATAGTTTAAAATTCCCGCCCTAGGAAATAAAGTCCACATATATTGCTGTTCACTATAGACGCTCTACAGCAAATAAGATTAGATGACTATCCCTCAGACAGGCCCATTAGTCTTGTAAGTAATATTCTTCCTTCCGTACAGTTCAAAAGTAAAGGGTCATTTTTTCTCTTCTCTGGACAAGAAAAATATCTATTCCTTCTTCTTTGACAGTTACGGGAAAAAACCAGAGAATTATGGGCATAAATTTAAAAAATTTTTTTAAACTAAAGAAAATTAAATATTAATATCGTTATCCGGAGAACACAAAGTGATTTTTCACTCACTTGCGGTCTAATGTTATGATGTTTTTATTCATAAAGCAAGCTTGTGGATAGAAAGAGCTTTATATTTTTTTAAAAAAAATTTCTCGAGAAAATCGTCTTTTTATCAATGAAAGAATTAGTGATTGCATATGCTAGAGAGAATTTTAAAATGTTTACCTCCTTGTGAAAATACATTTGCCTAAGTAGTCAAGTTAATTTGTGCTTCCCTCTGTGAGGAAGGTCACCTCTGACGAGAGTATCCTCTCCAATATACCCCTCCTGGCTGGTAAGGGGGCCCCCTCTCTGAGCTGTATTAAGAGCCCTGCTGAAGCTGTCTTTCCCCGCAAAAGATAGGAGGCTGACCTCTCCATAAGCTTATAACTCTCATCATGGTGAAGGAAGCAGACATTCTCCATTCTGTAAGGCGAGACATTATTATTTTGCTAAAAACTTCTCTTTGAATATTAACGAAACAAACGAGCCGCAAGAGACTAAAATAATTTTTAAAGTTGAGTCTCTTTTTTCAACAGTTTTCACTGGACAGTCAGAATTTTGTAAAGTTTTTTTATTTTATATCGGCCTGGTAGATTGGATACTTCTCTTTGAATATTAACGAAACAAACGAGCGCAAGAGACTTATAATAATTTTAAAGTTATCTCTTTTATTTTTCTTTCAACAGTTTTTTCACTGGGCCAGTCAGAATTTTGTAAAGTTTTGATTTTTATCGGCTGGTAGATTGGAAGGGAAGGAACACGCCCGGCATGAAACTCCTAAAGCTGTGTCATTGTGATGATAGCAGGGAAACAGAGCAATACATAGACTTCCTCAGGAAAGGGTATGTCTTTCTATGTTCCCCCCGTCCCTTTGGTAGATTAAGAGACTAGTCCCACTCCTTATTTTTGAAAGTGATAAATTATGTTCTCCTTAATGAACTTAACAGCCTGTGGAAGATGGTGATCAGTTTCTTCTGATATAGAGGACCTATGAAGAAAGAACCAGATATCGACAACGATGAAACGCAGAGCCTTTCCCTCATGCAGTCCTGATGACCTCGTTGTGGAACCTCTCTACGCTCGATACTGCTCAATCTTATGACTCCCTGTTGAGTCACTTCCGCAGCAGGTGCAGAACAAACTGGCGACCTTGAAGCGCACCCTGACAGTCAGTCGGAGAAGGAAGGGAAAAACCCCAACGCGAGAGTAAATGCTGGAGATGCAGTAAAGCCAGCAGGTGGAGTAAAGACAGCAGATGGTGTAAAGGCAGATGATGATGTACCTGAAAAGGAAATCATTTTCGAGCGGGAGGTTATCAATCTTACAGAAAGTGAACAGGAGGAGCGCAGTCATTCAGTCTAACCAGTAAAACTCGCACAGTTTCGCCCCTTTGCTCGCGCTAAAAAAACTTTGCACAGCTTTTTGCTTTTTTGTATGTGAATTAATAAAAATATTGTCAAACTCTGATTTTTATTTACATATAACTATATATTACTATCTTCTCTAGTCTAAACATATATATATATATAATATAGTATATATATATATATATATATATAATATATATATATATATAAATATATATATATATATAAACATTATCGCACCACTTAAGCCTCTCCCCATCTGAGAGTGGGCAAGAGGAAAAATGTATATGTCAAAGTTCTATAAGAGCTCTATCAGCACAAAGTCTTCCCTAGATGGCCTTTCTCGACTGCTTTAAGCCTCCCCCCACCCTGAAAGATTCTAGCAGCTGAAGAATAAACACTACCGAAGTACCCCGAAGAACCTTTTTTTTTTTTTTGCTGAGTAGCGGACGGGCGAGCCAACATTCTATCGGGGGACCATCACTACCCATCCATTACCCGTTCTTTAAACCCAGCAGTGTTGTGAAGTAAGCAACAAGTCGCGTCAAGTGAGTTGCAGGCCGGAAGGGGGGGGGGACTCCCTCGGAGATGGCAAGCTTGTACCTCAGTCACCCTAATCCTTTGTACTGCCTCTCCCATCTTTATCATAGTGTTGATGTTGGGGAGTCCAGAATGATCATTAACCTACCTTCTAATACTTAGTATTTAAACAAAAATAAATCTTCTCTATCTCTCTATCCCTTGGTGGATGATTAAACATATTAAAACTTGTACCCCTTGACAGCACCTGAGGGTTATCAGAACCACCCATTATCACATTCTTATTCCAACTCATTAATCCCTGGAATCTGCCACCTGCACACCTGAATCCTTTGTTCTACTTATGTACCTACTTATTAAAGTATAGGAATAAGACTCTCTATCCCCTTGGGGGATGATTAAACATATTAAACACATACCCTGTCAGCCCTAAGGTCATGCAGACCCCCCCTCATTCTCATTTTCCATGGTCATTATCCGGCAGTGTTTCTAGATCGACCAACTTACACTACTTACTGTCTTCAAGTTATGTCCTAGAATTTGTATTGATAAAGCCACTGGATGGCGAAACGTCTACAATAAAGATACCCAGATGTTGCACATGTGTCTTACTCTCATCTTGTCGGTATTATATACCATTCGTACACAACAGGTTGTAAATGTTGAACCTCAAGTATGTCCACCACTTACCGTAGCAATGCTACGATACTAGAAATCACTGCAACCCCAGTGTTTGCAAATTTTCCTTGAAGATGTTTCCCAAAATATCGCTGAGTGCATTCCTGATTGCTAAATCAAAGCAATCATTATAATAATCATTGTACATGCACATTATAATGTGCATGTACAAGGTATATAGGCCTAGCTGACACCCTTGTTATTCACTACATTTCAGGCAATTAGGTCAATTTTGGTCACCAAGGTCGGACTAACATCCAGGTTACCCCATTTTTAAACTGGTGGGTGAACATCAACAGCAAGTGTTTACACTCCTAAGGAAAAAAACGCTTCCTAATGTTTGGCAAGCGTACCGGGATCAACTCCCCGGACCTCAGTTGTGACCTGAGTGAGCTGGCCACCAAGCTACAATTAAAATTGGATGCATATGTCGATCCACCACAAATTCTAGTGTGGGGGGAAAAAGAGATAGAGTTGCAGTAATCTTATTTGATATCTCTGAGACAGCAGTACTGATTTTGCATCGCTTGTGGCGTAGCTTATGGTAGTAGATAATTTTGTTAGCAGTGTTTTCTATAAAACATCTAGTGTTGTAACTTAAACCCAAAAATACTCTCTCTCTCTCACTCTCCTCTCTCCTCTCTCTCTCCTCAACACTCCGATGTCTCTCTCCTCTCCGCCTCTCCCTCCCCTCCGATTCTCTCTCTCCGTCTCTCTCATCTCTTCCTCTCTCTCTTCCTCACCCCCTCTCTCTCTTCCCTCTCTCACATCTCTCTCCCTCTCCTCCTCCCTTCCTCCTTCTGAGTGCTCAACCCCTGGCTACGCCACAGTATTGTTATTTGCTTAAAACCCACTCACTCGTGACGCATTATGTACTGCTTCGTGAAGACTGGATTCACAAACGGACGAGAAATGAAATTTGGTTGTGTATCTAAGACTACGGTAATGTATGTGCTCACCTCAGGAGTGTCATATCCATGGTACGGCCACCCGCTCATATTTTGAAGCATTATGGTGAACACAGGGACTAAAGGCGCCACGTAATTTGTCGCAGTATATGTGTGATAATGTAAAGCACCTATGTCGCTTCCGTACCTGTTATTTTCTAGACCGTGTGTGTGTTGTTCTAATTGACTACTTTTCTCTGTTAGGATCATGAATCTAGGTTTCCTTGACATTGATTGTTTTTTGGCGAACCTTCATTTTAAACTCATACTGAAAATATATTCCTTTATCAGATTATAAACGCTCGAGGGTCGTGTAAATCAGGATAACCCAAAATGCTACCCACAGCATGGGTATCCATATACTGCTAGGCAATTAGGAACAGCAGTGAAATAAGAAGAGAATTCCCTTAATCCGCCCTCGACGGGATCCATCCCAGGTCGTCTTAGCTGTCAGCTGACATGATAAGGAACTCAGACTGAAGGCTCATCTGGGTCCAGATTCATATGACCCAGATTAGAAGGATCTGAAGCAAATATGCTCCCAAGAAAAAAAGGCCTCGTTTGAAGATATGGACTTTGCTGAACATAAGAAATTAATAAACCCAGGCCAAAATTCCTAAGCTTAAAATTTCATGAGTAAAGCATAACAGTTATAAGATCTTCAAAAACTGTGTTAGGTATAAAGATCCTCTTTATAGATGCTTTCTTGACACAAAATTTATGTTAATACTGAATCATGCTAAAAAAAATTTCAGGCGTGACGAGACTGAGAGAAGATGGTGTTGAGGGTCATCCTCATGGTTTACCTCAAGATAACTACCCAGGCAAGTCAATCTTGTTCTGTTTAACTTCTCACTTCTTCAGTAAAATCTTCCTGTAAACTTTATAGAGATTTATTTTGACTTTATATGTCATACAAAAAAATAATCTCTGTAAGAAACCTTGTATTTCCGTTGATATTTCTTACAAAAATTAATGTTGTTAGTCAATACTTTCATAACATTTAAATCTTTCACTTACAAATTTTTGGAACATAGATCAGTCGCTTGTATTTGAGAAAATTACGACCTATGGAGACGGTGTGGTAACTCCTGGAAGTAGTTAACGAATATCTAGTAATAAAAAATATGTTCCTAACAGAGGCCATGATTGGTAGACCCCAATTTTCTACTTAGTTTATGCAAGATTTATTCCAATTGATAAGGACTTATATTACCTATGGAAAGGATTATTATTGACGTTTCCCTCAGACTAATAATATTAAAAGAAAATCATTATTAGTTGGATAACAGTGTGATATCGTATTATTTAACGTTGATAATCAGTAGTTAATGTAATATTTTTGTAGTAATAGTCGGTCTGTTATATCACTTTAAAAACGTGTTAAATTATGTTGTTTACTGATTGTTATTATTTTCATAATTTTAGTACAAAATCATTTATGAAAAAAATTAACCGAAAACTATGTATTTTATAGTATATTTGTAGTCTTTATATCTAAATTCAAAGTTAAGTAACCATTTATTTTGTCCCGTAGAATATGCGCTATTCTTTATTTCGTCTATATTTGATCTATTTACTTTATCTACATGTGTTACATCATTTACCATAATTAAATCCCTCAAAAAGACAAAATCTTTAACTTTTTGGGTTCGGGTTTGGGATTTTTCAGTTTACTGAAAATATCTTTAGTTGATACTGGAAAAGTGATACCGTTAGTTGTCCAATTCAATATTTAATTGTTACTTTGGAGTCCCTTATTACTTTGACATAAGGTTCTCATACATGTTCTTGGGGGTAGCTTTTTACTTAATGGCCTTACCGCCAGGGGAAATATTTACATATGGCTGATCATCTGAGTTCTCTATACCTTTCACCACCCCTTTTCCAGGTTAGTAAACTCAACTATAAAAATAAAACTTATTTAAATAATTGTAAAAATATAAAATTTACAGCCTCACACATTCAAAAAAAAAATTTACACACTCCTTAGCTATTCCCCCACATGGTGCCCTCGCAACTTTCCCCTTCTCTTTTTCTGTAATCTCCGGGCTCCCATTTTTTGACACATTTTAGTCACCCTGGGTATGGTGGCCCCAAATTAAATTTAAGTTATAAAAAAATCACCCCCAGCAAACCCCTAATGCCCCCAAAAATAGAAGAAAGACCCCCAGTCCCGCCAGGTTGAAACCCCGCACCAAGAGAGAGAAAGAGAGAGAGAAGAAAAAGAGAGGAAAGAGGGAGAGAAAGAGAGAAAGGGGGGGGGGGGGGGAGCCTAGCTAAGCTCCTCCCACACCAACAAAAAACTGTTGCCAAGCACAATTCTCCAGTTACCATACTTCACCACACCCTTTAATTTTTTTTTTACAAAAAAAAATTACAACTTTTTAACTACTTTTTTAAATGCGTGTTTGGGGTTTTATAGTATAACCATTATAAATGAGAAAAAAAAGGCTTACCCATGCCTCTCATCTAAAAGGGTTTATCTGCCCTCTAACATTTAAAATGAGTCCCCATCAAATTAATATAATTAGGTATTCCAGAGTAAAATGTTACTTATAAATACTTTGGGTCCTATACCCCCCAAAATAATCAACACTAAAATCAAGATAAGTAAAAGTGATAAATTCATTTGGACACTATTTAGAGATTCACACCTAATCATAATTCCTTTTAAATTCATTTGTATGAGAAGCATTCGATGAACAAAAAGAAAAAGAGAATTCACTATTTAAAATTCCAAACCAAACCTGATCATCAAGAATGTTTTACAAAGTAAACTTGGTATCTGAAGAACAATCTTCAGATACAAAAGAAAAAAAGGGCACCTTTGGGGTTTGTTGTTGTTGATTTAGAATGTTAAAAAATTTTTTTATTACTTAAATTTCATTTTGTTTGGTTTTCTGAAAATTTGAAAGCACAAAGCAAATAAAATGTTCCATCATTAAGACACAGAGATTTCTGATAAGTAGCCACCAAGGAAACCCCAAAAAAATCAATGCGTCATTAAGGCGTCTGTCTTTTTTTCCATTTTATCCCCAATCTTACCCCCCGGGTGGACCCCACCAGTCGATAATACCCAGTACCTATTTTCTGCTAGGTGAACAGGACAACAGGTGAAAGGGAAAAGCGTCGAAATGTTTCTAAACCCCCCCGGAATCGAATCCGGGCCCTCTGTGTGTGAAACGAGAGGTTTGCCAGCCAAGCCACGGGTCTGATACATAATACCAAACTATTGTGAAACTGAAATGTATTAGATCTCAAAATGTACAAGGTAATTGCTAAGTATGTATTGTAGATTACTTATTAAAGGCAGTAACAAAGAGAATTAGTTGATACTGTAGGAGCCCCCCTAACTTACACAGGTCAACATGGTCCAGCCATCACTGTTGTCTATCACGGCTGACGCCGTTCTGTGACGAATATAACATGGTGTCCTCCTCAGTACTTTACTTTTTGTCATGTAAAACATGAACTGTAGTGACGCATCTCCCACAAAATTCATCATATATTTATAAGGGGTTCAAATCACAGGTCAAATCTGTGGGTGACAGAAAGTTTTTTGGTTTTTTTTCTGAATTAGATTTATTCTCAACGCTTTGATGAAAGATTCACCATTATCGGGATCTTTGAGAATCAAAACTCCTGTACATATTAAGAAGGCAACATTGTGAACAATTATAAATACTAAAATTAGTTGAAATATAAGCAAGTTGAAAACTAAAGACAGAAAAAGTGTCAACAGAAGTGAGCAGAAAACTTTTTTAAAATTTTGCAAACAATCCAACTACCAATAAAAGTTCACTAAGTACAGGTTTGAATTCCCTAATATAATATCTAAAATTCTGAAATCAAATTTATCTTATGCTCCAGCAACAATATTTTGGTGATATTTGGTATTAGAATAAAGTCTCATAGTTGTTAAAGAAACTTTAGATGATCTAACGAGGGTATTGTATGAGAATTTCCTGTACCCGTATGATCTAATTTTGAAGTTTCTAAATATCCTCGAATGACGACTAAGATATATGTACAACACCTGTCTGTAATTTTTTGCCCGCAAAGCAATTTTTCAGTCTTATGCAGAGGCATGGAGAGGAAGTGGTGAGATATAGCAGCTAAAAGTGTGTTTACCTGTAAGTCAGGGCCACAATTTTTGGTCCACCTCATGGCCCTCCTCATGGCCACCAATGGACCCCTAATGGAAATGGTCACTTTGATTTTTTTCATTGACCTCTTCGCTTTCCGGCCGAGAGGTTGTGCTTCGCTTTTGTTCCTGCATTCGTCAAACACCTTTGGGTGGAGGAGGACGTTGTTTGCTGCACTCGCTACAGTTGGTACCCTGAGCAAATTTTTGCAAGATGGCGCAGACTACCAGGGGGAGGATAAACACTGTGGGGTATTAAGGTGTTGAAAGGCCAGTTTGTAAAACCAATGCGTCAGTTATGCTGCCTGCCGTCTTAAGAGATACCTACTGCATCAACAACGACGATTTGTATGGAATTGCTTTGAATGGAGCTACAAGAATCTTTGTGAAATTCGTAACGGCTGCTGTATATGACAAGATGGTGGAAAAGTACCAGGATGTGTGTATGCTGGTTAACACTGGTTTAGAAGTACGTATGAGGGACGTATCCAAGTATTAACTTGGGCAAATTTAAACGGAACGTCCTTTTGAGGCAGATTAGGAAGACATAAAAGCAACTTTGGAAGAGTGGTGTCATACATCAAGCAACAGTTTGAAGGTGGTCTGAGGGAATGTATGCTGGACTGCGTGAGGGATCCTTTACCCTTAAGATGTCCTTGCGCAAAAATATACCATCATATTTTAACATTGAGTATTTTAGAACTCAGGTACATGTCACATATGCGAGGCAGAGAAGAACATGCAGACTGTAAGGGGCGTATGATCATGTGGCTGCGATGTGTCCTCGACGATCGTCACTTGAGACACATGGAGAAGGGAAAGGAGTGGAGAAGGAGAGAGAGGTGAGGGACCCAGTCTACACGGGAGCATCCCGGGCCCACAGGGCATGGAGTGAAATCGTGGAGGACAATCCGGTGGAACGTGTAACATTACCGGAGGTCTCTCAGGTGATTGAGACCATGCAAAATAGAGGATGAGGTGAGACAAGGTAAAATTGGGTAGTGAAGTTTCAGCTGCAATAGACCTGTTATACAGGTATTTTGAAGGATCAGAATAGGGACGGAACACTACGTATGATGTCGGATGGGACATCTGTAGATAAGGGTGGAATTCATGAGGAGGGCAATGTGGGTGGTGGGGATGGGCAACTACAGAGGATTGTGAGGCTGTGGTTGAAGTGCATAAAGTTGAAAGTGCAGATGAGGGCTGCAATAGTTGAGGCATCACGAAAGAGAGAGGCAGGCGCAAAGATCTGGTAAGAAACACCAGTGGGTGTCCCAAAAAAGTATCGGGGGGGGGGGAAGGGGGAGGGGAAAGGTGAGGCAAGAAAGGGCATTGTGAAAAGCCCTACTGTGGGAAAAAAAGTAAGGACCCGTATGGACATCGATCGATTGGTAAGCCCCGATAGCATTTTTTAAATGCCTAATGTTAAATGTAAATGGCCTAAGGGCCGATGTAAAGTGCAGGGTCTTAGTGACTTTTTAAAAAAGTCATGGAATACAGATCATAATTTTTACAGAGCATAATTTAAGTATGGAAGGGGTTTGTTGATAGATGATAGAAGGTTTATGATGATAAACTGGGAAGCTTAAGGGAGGTGCTGCGGTATTAATAGCTGAAGTCAGTCCTTTTCAATTGTTACATTGGGAAGAAGGAGGAGATGGGAGAGTAGTGAGGGTGGATGGGAGATGGGGGGGGGTACGAGTGTGTTGTGTGTAAATGCCGGCGGACAGCAATAGGCGTGTTAAAGAGGATTTTGTTCGGGACACACTAATTTATCATATGAGGGGGTTACCAGTTTATACATTATTTGGAGGGGATTGTAATAGTGTGATGCGCAGGAAGGTTGTGGAGCCCCGGTGGGAGCTGGGTGTGTGTTGGGGAGTCCCTACGGGATGTAAGAGGGAGTCCGATTAGTGGATGTTTGCTAGTGGGGAGGGTGGGTGGTAGAGCATACTTATGTGAAGAAGGTTACGCAGCACGCTTGGACCGCATTTAAGCATCTCCTGGGATTCGTTTAATAATATGGAAACGGGAAATGTTTATATTTTCGGACCATTAGAGGAGTTTGGTTGTGACGTAGGTTTGGGGTTGGGTTTCCAAAACGTTTTTATGAGTTATTGGAAACAAAGTGAGCTGTTAGAGGGGTATGGAAGGTGGGTTAGTTTTGCGGAATGGTGGAAGAATGGAATGGATAAAGGGGGCTGGGAGGTGTATATTAAATGTTGGTGGGAGCAATGTGCTAACCGGGATCAGTTTTTTTTATAAGAGGAAGGAAGGAGGTCCAACAATGGAAATATGGATTACAGAGGTATTTTTGGGGGGGCAGTTAAAAAAGTTTTTGAAGGTTGTCGTGGAGTATAATCCGGTTTCAGAGATCCGAAGTATAAAGACGCAATTGCTGGAGATGCAGAAAACACGGTTGATGGTTTAAAGGATTAAGGGGTGGGTTGAAGATGTTTTATGGGGTGATAAGCCATCAGCTTGCGTTCTGCGGCGATAAAGATCGGCAAAATATAATGAATATGTTAAATTAGAGGTAAACATCAGAACGTGGTTGGGTAACGTTGGACAGGGTTAGTAACGACTGAAGGTAATGAGTGGTTTTGCGGATTGAATGGTTTGAGATTATATGAAGGGGGTAATAGGAAGATGGGGGACTTGCATATTATAGAGGAAGGGATATCACGTATCCTGGAACCAGAAGACGGGTAGAGATAGAGGGCCCATCAGTGAAGGAGGAGGTTTTGAAGGCGTTTTCAGGGGATGAGTGTAAGGAAGACGCCAGGGACTGATGGCTTTCCAAATGATTTTTAAATTAAGTAATTGGGGGGTCTTGAAGGAATGCTTAGTGCATTTGTTAAATGAAATGAAGGTAAAGGATGTATGGGTATGATGCAACAAACAGGGGTCGTTGCATGATTCCGAAGGGGGGAAATGCAGAATAGCATCCTGGATTATAGAGTTTATCTTCAAAGTGCGGTGATTACAAAATTTTTTGCAAAGGTTTTAAGTAATAGGTTACTTAGTGTTATTGGGAGAATTATAGATAAGGGACAAATGAGTGTTCGGGGCAGTTAATGATTAGTGGACATGGGGGGATTAAGGATTTTTTAGTGATTGTAGAACGAGTAGAGGGGGTGTACTTGCTTTGGATTGGAAGGGTGCTTATGATTGTATAGAGCGAGGACATTGTTTGAGAAATGGCATTACCATTAAGTTAAAGAGTTTGTACTTAACTTAGAAAGACAACCATCGCCTGCACAGCCGCCCCTGCAGACGAGGTCTTGAGAAGCTGTCGAAGTCATCTCTCAACGGCTGAAAAGATTTAAAATTTGTAAGATTAAAAATTCCCCCTAGGGGGGTTTATGTCAGCATATTTCATTCCTGATTGCTGATAATTACGAAATTTGTTTGGATAAAAGTCTGCACCTTATCCCGACATGGGTTTAAAAAAACTCCTTGCAAATCAAAAAACTGCGCAGCCCCCGTCACAAAAAATTTGTAACCTACTTTGCTCTCTAGCGTGAGCTATGGTGTTCTTCACCCCTTCGACAGTTGGTGACTTAAAGAAGTAAGTGTCCTTGGATGTCCAGTTTCCATAGTTGGAAAAAACGCACTGGTAAATTTCACGTTTTGTCTTTTTTGTTCAAAATCTTTCACTAAAAAAAGTGATCCACTTTTTAAGTGTTTATTGTGTTTTTGAGACACTTTGTTCACATAACGCACAGATCTTCTTTTTTGGGTTACCCTGGCGTCAGTGTCCTTCAGTAGAGTCAAAAGAAATCTGAAGATGCCACGCCCCCCATCCCGTTACTGCCTAGCAAAAGGGAAAAGCTGCCCTATACTTTTGTTTCCCTTTCCCCTTCCTCGATGAAAAAGCGAATGTTTAAATTTGCTGTCTTAAGCATAGACAAAATGTCCCTATCTTTATATGGTAATAAAGAGGGAGCGGAACCTTAATTGTCTCCCAAAAGTAAGAGATGTACTGTTCTTTTTAAAAATACATCTGCAACACGACTGCAAGGAGCAGCAGTATTGACCACGTCCCATCTCATAGCATTCTATCAATTACTCATGTAGCAGAAAACAAGATGCTTCCCCCTTCTGAGGGGTGGGCCCCCAGCTAAAAAGGGGCTGAAGGGGGGTGATACCCCCTCCGGGGAAAAATTTTTCCCCCACACTGGGGGGCGGCAGAGGTTCGCTGCGGTAACTTTTTATCACTTAACTTTAAATTTGATTTTCTCACCCCCACCACGTGCTTGTCTTTTTGAAAGCTTTAGTCTGTGTGGTTTTGGAGAATCAAAATTTTTGTTTTAAAAACTGTGAAATTTAACGGTAATTTATTTTTTCCCCCGCTTATTCATCCCTTTTGCAAAACATAACGTCCGATGATTCCTTTGCATCAGGATTTTGGGCCTTTTTTTTTTCCCAAGTGGCCATGGGCCCTGGACCATCATTGTCGATAATCACTAGTCCCCAGGTCTTAAGGACTTCGATTTCGGAAATACCGTCCAAGAAGTGTTCTTAAAATGGGTGAGTTGTTTCTCGCCAAATTTTCTCCCAACGTTAAATCCTTTATTAAGGTGTTTGAATTTATTTCTGAGTTGCCAGGTTCGAAAAAAAGGGGACCCTCTAGTTTCTTTATCATTCATGGGAGGAACAGGTTCGACCCTTCTCCAGGAGTAAATGAGAGGGATTTAAAACACTTCAAAATTTGCCCGATCTCGGAACATAAGTTAGGGTTTTTGTTGACTCTATTTTTATTCAGCAAAAACTGTAGGGAAATTTCTTTCAAGTCGATTCTTTGACGATGGAGTCTTCCCTAACAACGTTTTAAAATCCCAATCATTTTTTTCTAAAATCCACCCCCGGGAGATTTAGGGGAAGTATTCAACGCACTGCGTTTTCAGATTGTTTACTTTGGTTTGATCAAAGATCTTGCTTAATAAGCAGCCCCGCAAAAAAGTTCTTTGTTTATCTGAAATCATCGCGGGGACAACCCCTTCGGGCTGCAAACCTTCTGTAATTTTTAAGGTTTCAGCAAGTCAGTGGCTATTCTAGATGTATGCTCTAGTTGTGGGAAAAGTAAAACAAAAGTGTACACCTTGAGGGAATTTTTTTCAACTGTTTTGGAAAAAATTTTTGGGTCGTTAACTACCCCTGTACCTAAAAAGGATGACATGAAAAACCTTTCAGAGGGATTGGAGGTGGACCGGGGATTGAATCCCGATATCTAGGACGAAAAGTAATACGCCCCTTATTTTTTTTACACTTTGTCGACTTGAGGTTCCATGGATTGTCGCAATAAAAAAGTGTGTCAGTCCCCCACCATGAAAACCACTGGGGGCGTTTTGCCAATCGTTTTGTTACCCAATGATTTTGGGATCAAATTGGATGTAGGCTTTTTGGGGTTGGGGAAAGAATTATGATTCTTCCTCGAATCTTATAATTTTTCTGAGTCGAGAAAAAGCCAAAGAATTAATCATAACAGGTTTTTTTGGGGGATTTATTTTGTTTCGAAATTTATATTTGTGAGAAAATCTTTTTGTATTAGTTTCCCAGTTTTTTAAGGGGTTAAGACATCAAATAGGTTTTATTTTTAATGAATTTAAAAAAGGCTGTAATTTAAAGGGTTTTACCCAAAGATAAGTATTTGACCCATCAATGACTATTTCTGTTGTGTCTGCAGATTTCAAAACTTTTTCTGCTGGTTCAAGAGATGTTTCCTGGCATAATGTGAGCTTTTTGCTGAGGCCATTTATTTTTCATCAAGAGCCTTCGGTCCGTGGAGCCATAATTTTATCCACAAATTTCTTGAGTGGGACCCCAGTGAAAAAACAGTAGTATAAGTGGTCGTAGGAACCTGCCGGATAATACCATGGAAAATGCGATAATGATAGGGGCATGACGGGGTTTTGTTTAATATTTTTTAATCATGCCCCAAGGGGTAGAGAGACTTTTTCCCCTTACTTAATAAGTAGGTACATAAAGTAGAACAAAGGATTCGGGTGTGCAGGGGGCAGATTGGGGGATAAGAGTGTGAAAAAATGTGAAAATGGGGGGTCTGCGTAAAACAGGTGCGTGGGGGGTAAAATTTTAATATGTTTAGTCTCCCCCCAAGGGGATGAGAGGCTTTTTCTGTGTAATTATAAGATAAGAAGGAGGGAAAGATCATTCTGACACCCCAAATAAATCACTCTGATAGAGGGGAGAGGCAGTAAAAAAAAAGGATTCAGGTGAGAGGGGGCAGTTTCCCCAGGAAAATGAGTGTGGAAAAAGAATGTGATAAGGGTGGTCTTTATAAGCACAGGTGTGTCAGGGGTAAAAGATTTAATATGTTTAAACCCCCCCCGGGATTAGAGGAAGGCTTATTTCTGGTAATTACTAAGTATAAAAAGGTTTGGGGAAAGATCACTTCTGACTCCCCAAATCATCACTTGATAGTGGGAGGGCAGTAAAAAGGTTCGGTGAGGGGTACAAGCTTCCCACCCCGAGGAGCCCCCCCCCTTCCCGGGGCTGCGACTCCTGAGGGCTGTTGCTATTCACCAACACTGCTGGGTTTAAAGAACACGGAAATGGAGGGTTAGGGTCCCCCGGGGAGGTTGCTCGCCCGCCTACCTCGCAAAAAAAAAGGTTCTTCCGGGTGACGGTAGTGTTTATTTTGCCAGCTGCTAGATTTTTCAGGTGGGGGAGGCTTAAAGCAGTGAGAAAAGGTCATCTAGGAAAAAACCCTTTGTGCGTAGGGTTTTATAGGAACTTTGTATATACATTTTCCTTAGATGGGGAGAGGCTTAAGTGGTGCGATATTGTTTAAATAATAGGGGTTTGATAGAGAAGATAGTAATAATAGTTATATGTAAAAAAAAATCAGAGTTTGTCAATTTTTTTTTTAATTCACTAAAAAAGGGAAAAAAGTGTGAAAGTTTTTTAGCGCGAGAAAGGGGGGCGAAACTGTGCGATTTTTGGTTGGGACGAAGGGACGCGCCCCCTCCGTTCCTTTCTGTAAGTTTGTAACCCCGCTCAAAAATGTTTTCCTTTTCGGGGTACATCAAATTTTGCTTTAAATCCACCGCCGCCCTTTACCCGCTGTGGGCTTTACGGTTCCAGCATTTACTTCAGTCGGAGGTTTTCCCTTTTTCTCCGACTGACGTCAGGGGGCGCTCAAGGTCCCCAAGTTTGTTCAGCACCTGCCGCGGAGTGCCCTCAACAAGCCAGTTTGAGCAGTATCGAGGTGAGAGGTCCACAACGAGGTCATAGACTGACATGGGGGAAGGCTCTGCGTTTCATCTTTTGTCGAACGTTTTTTCTTCATAGGCTCCTTTATATAGATGAATGCCCCATCTTCCACGGCTGTAATCATAAAAGAACTATTTATCACTTTAAAATTTAAAGGGAGGGGGGATCGTCTCTAATTACCAAAGGAGGGAACAAGAAAGACTACCTTTCCTGAGGAAGTCTTTGTTTGCGTTTCCTGTATACACAAGACACCGTTTAGGGTTTTGAACCCGGTGGTTCCTTCCCTTCAAACTACCACCCGTTAAATCAAAACTTTAAAAATTTTCTGAGGGCCCGTGAAAACGTTGAAAAAAAAAAAGGGAGCCAATTTAAAATTATTATAATCTCTTGCGCTCTTTTTGTTTCGTAATTTTTTTAAAAGAAAGTATCCAATTCCCCACCGAAAAATAAAAAACTTTACAAATTTACTGGCCGTAAAACTGTTAAAAAAAGAGACCAATTTTAAAAAATTATTAAAAGTCTCTTGCAGCGTTTGTTTGGGTAATATTAAAAGAGAATTTTTTTAGCAAAATAAAAGTCTCGCTTACCCGAATCGAGAATGTCGTTCCTTACTGATGAGATTAAAAAGGCTATGGAGAGGTCGCCTCTATCTTTTTGCGGGGAAGACAGCTCGGGGGTTTATATACAGTCAGGGGGGGGGCCTTTACCAGCCAGGGGGTTTTGGGGGATCTCTCTTTTAGAAGGTGACTTCCCCACAGAGGGAAGCACAAAGAAAACCCTTGGCTTAGGCAAAATTTTTTTTCACAAGGGGAAACTTTTTAAAAAATTCTCTTAGTATGTATCACAAAATTGTTTTGAAAAAAGCGATTTTTCCGAAAAATTTTTTTTTTAAAAAAATAAACTCTTTCTAACCCCACAAGGGGCTTGTTTTATAAATAAACTAAACATAAGACCGAAAGGAGTGAAAAACCCACTTTGTGTTTGCCGATAAACGATAAAAAATTTTTTAATTTTTATTTTTTTTAAAAAATTTTTTTTTAAATTTTTCCCAAAAAATTCTCTGGTTTTTTCCCTAACTGTCAAAGAAAAGGATAGCTATTTTTCTTGCCCAAGAAAGAAAAAAAAGACCCATTCTTTTTGAACTGTACAAGGAAAAATTTACTTACGCATTTTGGGCTGTCTGAGGGTAGTTCAAAATCTTATTTGCTGTTAGGGTCTATAGTGAAAAGCCAATATATGTGATTTTATTTCCTAGGGGGGGAAAATTAAATATTATTTTTTTTCTGCGAAATTCATTTTTTTTTATGCTCGACTTTCACAATGAACAGACTTTCGGTCGAGAATAAAACACCATGGTCTGGCAAAAAAAAACACCAATAGGGGGGGCAGAAAACTGTTTTCATTCTAAGTCCCAGATTTTTCAATCGGGAGAGCGTCTTCCATTGGCTGTCTGTTAAATTGAAAAATTGAGGTTCGCCCGGGGGCGAATGATTATAGAGAATTAAATTTTCTTCCTCAATCCCCAGAGATTTAAATTGCCTCATAAAAATTTTACTATAATGATGGGGGAAATCCTGCTTAGCGATAAACTGTATTATTTTTAATACATACGATAACTGGCTAGCCCCCATGCTCAAATTAGTCCTTCCCCTTATTTTTTCCCCGCATGGGCTGTCTGGGCAAAATTCCCAGAAAATTTTGGCGGGGAATTCATGCCCCCATGGCTGATTATTGGGAGGCCGTTTGATTGTGCCCTAGAATAATTTTTACTTAAGTCGATTAAAAGTTATTTTACGGTTTTTGCGTAAAAGGCTAGAGACTTGTTAAGGGCCCATATAAGCTGATGATAGGGGATATTTTTTTAAGCCATTTTTTAGCAATTAATATGGAGCTGGTTGTGCGGGTTTCCGTCTTTTTTCAGAGTCCAGCTTGAGGGATAATTCCACCCTAATTTTTAAATCGATATTGTCAAGAAATATTGGTCCGAGGGGATATGCCAGGGGAAAGGGAAAACACAGAGTTATGCCCTGTTCTTTATATTTTTTGTCAGTATTGTGGTTTTTTTCCCGAGCGCGGGCAAAAAATAGGCTGTTCGAACAATTAGTTTACCTTCTCCCCCTTTAAAAGTGGGAAGAGATCCCCAGCGGGCGATACTCGGCAAGGGCTTCGTTTTTACTGAGCGCAGATTTAATGAATCCCCCAGTAATTAAACTAAAATTTTTTCCCCGTTATTTGTCCCCAGGAAACACGGACATTTTTAAAAAACGTTTTGGGAAAAAATCCTTTGATGAGTGCAATGTTTTGTTTCCCCTATGGACTTTCCCCAGGGCCTCTGTTAGAGCCTCAAAATTTTTAAAAATATTTCCAAAATCTGAAATGCCCGGGAAATCCGGGAATTTTTAAATTCTAGAAAATTATTTTTATTTTTTGAGAGAGAAAAGGTTTTATGGTGAGTATAAAAATTTGTGTCGAGCTAGGGAACTCTAATTTGTCCGTCTATGGGGTCGGGGGAAATTGATTAATGAGCTGGAAAAAATAATCATTTAAGGGGATTTTAAGTCCAGGGTTTTCAGCCCGACACCCGCAGGCTAATAAGCGATTTTTAAAACGAGAGAAAATACACCCGTTTTTAAGCAATCGGCTTCGTCGGCGTTTATTTATCTTGCATTTATATTTACCGTCGTTAGTCCCCCTGTCATCTGCCCCGTAATAACCTTCTTTGCAACCCCTTTTTAAACATCTACCCCAGGAGATTTAAGAGCACTTTCATGTCTGTTTTTCCGCTGATAATCATCGAGCATTTTAGTTCCAAATTCACTGCATGGCGCAGCCACTCTAAAAAAAAAAAGGAAAAGTCTTTTAGCTAGGCCCCTAACCCGAAAAAAATCCCCCCCTCGGACCCCGTATGGCGCGTGAAAAATTTTGTTTCTCCCAGGCCCCCCCCACTGGGGGGGGTTTTTTGGGGGAAAAAAACTCCGAAATTCCTGTAGGGGGCACAAAAAAGGGAAAACCCGCATTTTTGGCGGTTAGAGAAACAATAACCTTTTTTTACGCGGTTGGTTTATTTTATTTATCGGCTTACATGTAACATCGGTGTGAAGCCCGCTTTCAAAAGAAGATTACGCCCAAAATGATCGTCTTTTTGATAGCTATTTTACAATTTATTTACGTAGGGGTTTTGTACATCATGGGTGAGCCCCTTTTAATAACTTCCTAAAAGGCAAAGCATCCAAAAATATTGACTAACTGATACCGTATATTTGCGGTTCCACAATTTTCATATATATTAAAACAAAATAAAACCCCGGCAGTGGGATCGGGCTTGAAATGGGGAAATCGCTTGGGGAAGGAGGTCCCTCGGGCGCGTCAACGAAATAAATAATATTTTTAGCGTGCTAAGCCCAAGCCCCAGCTATTCTGGGTTTTAAAATTGACTTTAATGAAGGGGCAGCATTTTTTTTTCCCCCGTAAAGGTTCGCGATCTCGTCGAAACAAAAAACCCCTCCAATTCCGAATCATAATTGGTATTTCCCTTTGGAAATGTGCCAAATAATTACCCTTTAAAAGGTTTTTTTTAAAATTTTGCTGTTAGCTGGATTTTTTTCCCCCAAAAAATAATTGGCTGGCATCTGTGATAACACATCATTTTTTGGTAAAAAGTGAGGACTATTCTTCTGTATTATTCGTTTCAGAATGTGATTTTGTTAATGTCAAAACCGTTCGGCTGCCCTTTTTTTAGAACTTGAATTTTTTGGGATACAAAAATTAAGCAATGCTTTTCGTGTTCAAGGTGGTTTTAAAAAGGCGTTGCAGTAATTTTTTTTAAAGGCCGAAGCTTATTGTCGAAAGTAAATATTTTCAAAAACCCCCAAAATAGTATTTTCCCCCGGCCCCCCTCTGTCCATTTTGGGGGACGAGACAGTATAGGCAAATAAAAAATATAGCCATTATAAATTTTTTAAAAGGTTTAAAAAAACTTTGTTTGGAGTTTATTTTTTTTTTTTTAAATTTAGTTACAGCATTTGGGGAATATAATTCCCACATCACGTCTGTCGTTTGCGTTTCGCGTGAAGGCCCTGACTCCATCACATGTCCATTACGCTTGCCCTGTCTTTTTTTATTTCCCAATCCCCCGGCTGGCCCGACGCTGCCCCCCGCCCCCCGCTGTGCACTGCTGCTGTTGCCGCTGCCGCCCCCGGCACTGCTGCCACTGAGGGCTGCAGTCCCCTTGCTTCTCCACAGACAGCTGAGTATTTCCGTTCTGAGCTTCGGGGGGGGGGCCCGGTTAAATTTCACTCATTGGAGATTTTAGGAAAATCCCCAAGTATGGGAAAGGGACGGTACGAGAAACATGTCTAATTTCCCGTTTCGTAAATGTCTTAAAATTGTTAATGAGAGGGGATATTCTGTTCCTTCATCGGCCTGTTTTTCCCATGCCAATTTTGGGGGTAAAATTACCCGTTTGATGTTCCCATTGGCTACACTGCCCGCCCCAGGGACACCAAATATTTAACCAAATTCGTGATTTTTTGTGTGCCCCTTGCTCAAACCGCGTACTAATTTGGGGAATACGCTTAATTGCTGTTGCGCTTTTCATTCTTTTAAGAAAAGGCCCGCTGAGAATGACATTTTAGTGCTGCAAGGTGGGGTCAAAAAAATCCTTGGCCTGTGTAAAGGGTGTTGGTGCTGGTGGGGGTGTTTAGGAAATTTTCCCCCGGGTGGCCCCAAACGCACTAGGGCGGGGTTCCCCAGGATTGGATTTTCGTAAATTTTTGGAAAAAGGATTTTTTCCCCCGGGTAAAAGGCCGGCTGTGGGGACAAATTTGCTTTGGGGGGGATAACGAACAACCCTATTCCAGGAATTCTTCCCGTTATTCCCCGACAATTCGGAAATTTATTTTCCCTTCTCGTAAAACATTTGGGTTTCCCTTTGGTCCCGTTTGGGGGGAGTGAGACGGAAATTTTTATGGGTACGTCGGGGCGGGTTTTAAATACCGCGCTGCGTAGCCTCCCATCCGGGGGGGGTTTTTGGTGGGGGTTTTGGGGGGCCCTCTCTAGGTCGCCATTCCCCTAAGGGCTTATACAACGGGGCCCCTTCAAAGCTTTACTATCCGGAAATCATGGTGCATTTTTCAGCGTCTTTTTTCAGCCGTAGTTCTTTTAAAAAAAATTCATAAAATTTTTTTTCAATTTTCACAAAAGTCTTAGAAAAATTGGTCATGGGCAATTGTTTGAAGGTTTCGTAGGTTTGCAAAACTTTGATCAACGAGCTTTGAAACCACTTGCTGAAAAAATCTTTGTTTTTACGTTAATTTGAGTATAATATCGACAAATGGGGCCCTTTTTCTCCTTCTTATTCAACGGGAGATTAATTCTTGGGGAAAATCACGATGGTGGCCCATTTTTTTTTTTTTTTGAATAGCACTTCGAGAAGGAATTCTTGTCTTATTACCGGTATTTACTAAAGAAAAAGCTTTTTCCGCTTATTAAAGCTTAAATTTAAATAGGTACCAGAGGGCTTTTTTTTCCGCGGCTTTTTTAACAAAAAAACCCGCCAAATAATTTTTTTCTCCCCTTGGATTTTTTAAAAATTTTGGGTCAATTAAAAAGGGCTCAAAATTCCCCCTACAAGGGGCAAAATTTTTTTATCGATGTACCTCGAGCTTGTAAAAATTTAATGATTTGTTAAAAGTTTAAAATTATGGTATGGGGGAATAAAATACCCCTTTTATCCCCCCGATGAAAAAATTATTATTTTGAATAGATTTAGCATGATTTCGCGTATGGAATTTTCTCTCGTGAAATACAATCAAATTTTTTTTTAAATTTGGGGAAGAGTCCTCGGGGGAGAGAGAAAGTGTTTTTTTTTTTGTTTAAAGATAAAAGTAATTTCCCGGGGGGAGTTTTTTATTTTTGGCTATTTTTTCTGTTTCGGATTTTTTTTTTTTTACCTTTTAAATCCCCGCGGCAACTACCCCCGGGGGGCGCCCCCACCCCAGCCACCGCGCCCCGCCCCTGCCGCCCCGCGCCACCGCCGCGGGCGGGATTACAGGACGAGTTTTTTTTTTTTTTTTTTTTTTTTGGGGGACTCGCCAGTCCAACAAAAAGCTCGGGGGTGCCCCCCTCGTGGGAGGGGGTAGTCGAAACGGTAATTTCCCTTATGAGGGGGGGGTTGCTATGCTGGGGGAGGAGCGACCTTCTAATTGTTTGGGCTGGTTTATTTCACTTCAAAAGGTGGAAGATTTCTCGCGCCATAGTGGTGGTTGCAGTCTTTGCGAAAGGGGGGGGAAAGGGGAAATTTGCGCTTAGGAGTGGGTAAGATATTTGTTCCCTTTTTTAAAAATTATTTTTCGGCGGTTAGCCGGGGATGAGACAAAATTCCTTTTCCACCATTTCGATTATTTTTTTATTTATAAAAAATACTAATCAGCGAGATGACCCAAGGGAAAAGTTTAGTTAAGATGGCTCCTCCGCTTCGAAAAAAGAATATTTTTTTTTTTTTTAAAAATGGGGTTGTTTACGGGCAACGGGGAGAAAGTTCCCCTAAATTTTTAATTTGCTCAAAAAAGTCGGTTCTATGTTAGATTTTTTTAAGAAAATTAGTAAAAATCTCAGATTTGCAATTAATTTTTTTTTTTTTTAATTCCTTAAAAAATACGATTTCGAGCTTTAGCTGGAAGTTTGTTTTAAAAAAATTAAAACTCTCTGTGTTTTCACCAGGGGGTTACCCCTTTGACATTTTGATGTCCCTTTTCGTGCACCGCTATCTGCACTTGGGGTAAACCCCCCCACTTACCAGTATTCTTCTCCCTCAGTTTTTCTTCTCGTTCAATATTTTAAAGGGAAAAAAATTAGGTAGGATGTTTCTATTTTAATCCTGAGGTAAAAAAAGCCCCAGTATTTTTTTTCCCCCTCGGTCATGAGAATAAGTGGGGATTCTTGCGATTTTTCAACCCATTTTGGTTTTTAAAAAAATTTTTCGGTGTTTTGGGCCAAAACTCTTGTGAAATATCCCCCGGGGCTATTTTTCCGAAGCCTCCAGGGGTAGTCGTGGGAAATACAGGTGTGAGCGGGCATTTTTAAAAAATTAGCCCAAAATCCCAGAATGTCTCGGGGAAGACTCAAGAATGCCTTGTTGTGGAGTTTGCCTTTCTTGAGAGAGGAGTAGGGTTGAGTTGTTAGTTCTCTTGGTGGAATACCCTTTTTTTTTTAAAGAAATTTTTTAAAATCATTAGCTAGATTCTTGCTTAAAGCGGGAAAATAGCCGTTCCGCTATTGAGCCCTTTGGCGAAAGGACTGTATAAATTTTAAAATTTTTTTTTTTTAGGTAATTCAGAAGAGGGCGGTTTTAAAACTCAGTCCCTGTCTGTGTGTTCTCGAAATTCCACGGAAGGGGGGTTTCTATAATATTTCGAAAAATGACAAGACGCTTTTTGAGTTTTTCTGACAGTCCTCCGCCCCTTTATTAACCTTGAAAAGAACCTAGCATAACAAAATATATTTATTTCCCCATTGTGGGAATGTAATAAAGTCATTCCCCCAATCGCAGGTGGTATAATGCGAGGGGCGCGGCTTGATTTTCCCTTGGGAATCGCAGAGGTGCAATTTATGCAAGTATAGGCCCTTGAAAGAGGATAATCACTCGTCTTTTAATAATAGAGGCGTTTTTCTCCCTAGCTGCTCTAAAAAGTTTTTTTAACAATTCCCGTAAAGCCCCGGGGGCATTGACGTCTCTATATACTTTTTTTAGAATTTTCTTTTTGTATTTAAGGCCATTTTTGTTTTTACCAGGGTATACATTTCCCGTTGCCTCTCCCTAAAGAAGTTCGAAAATTAATTTTCCCCTGGGCGGTTAAAAAACCCGAAGTGCCCTATTTATCCCCAGTGACGTGACGATTATCTCAACAAAATTTTGGGGCTGATTTTTTTCCCTAAATTTGTCGCCCCAGAATTCCAATGAGAAGATTGTTGTTTAAAAAATAATTTACTAAATTAAGGGATCGTGCGAGCGTTTTTCCCTTTTGGAAAAAAATTTTGGATTGAGAATTCGGATATTTTCTCGTGTCTTCCTCTAGTAAAAATTAGCTATAATACAATTTTAAGCTTCATTAAAAAAAGGTCCAAATTTTATACAGGAGCTATTGTCTGCTAAGGGGATTTTGGGAATCCGCCGGGTTAATGAGCCTTTACTAAAAAATTTTTTATAAGAGAGGTGAATTGTTTCAAAGGGGGGGTTTTATCATCCCGCGAAAATTTTTCTCGCGAAAGAACCGGAAATTTTTTTCAAACGCTCACTAAATTTCTCTTGCCCGCTCCGCTAAAACAGCGAAAATATTTTTTGCAGGCTCTTGAAAAAATTAATCTTCTCTTAAAGGGAAGACCTTGCCAAACTTCCCCTTAAAAGAGCCTTTTTTTGGAAAATATTTTTTAAAATTTTTTTTAGTTCAAACAGAGGGGAGGGAGGGGGGAGTTTTTTCCCGGGGATGAAGATAACAATGGCCATGGCCTTCCCCGCCAGAAGACCATAGAAAAAAAGCCCGACCCACAGTGAAATCTCTATATTCGCATTTCATACCTTCCCCGCAGGTGGTGGTGGGTCGAATGGGGGTACGACAAAAAGAACAGGCTCCCCCACTTTCTGCGGAGATGCCTATTTATTTTTTTTTTGGGGGAAAAAATATATTATTTTTTTTATTATTATTTTTTTAAAAAATTTAGTTTTTGGGGATGGACAAAAAACTATAAATTAATTAAACTTTCCCTCCCTCGGCTTTTATCAAAAGGGAAATTCACATGTATGGCAATTTACGTAAACCTCCCTACTTGCCCGGGCTAAATTTTTTTTTTCGTTGGGGAAAAAAGTTTTCCCCGATTTTATCCCTCTTACTTTATTGACAATAAAAAAATTTTTTTAGATTATATTTTAAAATAGACTTGCAGGGATTTTTGTTTAAAAGTTTCCCTGAAAAAAGGAGAGACTGTTGGAAAAACTGTACCCCTACTTTGGGGAAAATTAAGGTCTTATGAGCACGCTTCCTAAAACGTGCTATAAATACGCTAAACCCTTTTTGTGTAGGGAAAGGGCTCTTCCGCTCACTCAAAAAAGTTTCCCCTTAGATTAGAGCAGGTAAAAAACCTCTATTATGGGAGATTAAAATATTATCTATAATTTAAATAAATTATGGAATGAAGGAGGGGAAATGTAATTTTCAATATGATGCACCCCCCTGAGATGCCCCCATGCGGGGATTAACCTCAGGGGCAGCTACCAACATTCCCGTAGTTTTGCGGGCTATCAGTTGGTGTAGCGAATGTACAGCTCTCGCAGGAGATGCGTGACATGGATTACCAGGTTATTGCTCTAAATTTAGTTTTCTTAAAAATGTTATTTTCAATAAAGAAATAAGTCTTTGAGTAAAAATAATTTTTTTAACAGTTGGGGCGGGGCAATACTCCAAACAGATGATCGGGGGGCGGGGCAGGAGAAGAGGTCAGCGCTTTTTCTTTAAACAATTTTTTTATTAAAGTCAAACTTTTTTAGATATGTTTATAAAAATACTCACAAAATAAAAAATCATTTTGGGAACCGCATATATTTATAGATTGCTTACTTTCCCCTTTTACTTTAACGTAAATTTTTTTAAAGATTGCTCGAGGTTTTAAATTTGTTAGTTGGCTCTAAAAAAAAATAATAATAAAAAAATTTCCTAATTATATTATGCAGATCAGTCTGTGTCCCCCCCAGAATCTTCGACCCTAAACACCCCCAAAGAGTTACGATTTCCGGTCCAGGGATGGAGCCAGCCGCCACAAGTGCAGTCCTCTTCCAAAGGGCATTTCTATCTTTCTTTGGGTTCCCCCCCTTTTTGCTAAACGAAAGGTTACTTCAGGAAAAAAAAAAATTTTTTTTAGAGAGGAAAAGAGTGGGAATGGGACGATTCCATTTCAGAGGAACCCCACATTACGAGCGGTCGGAAGTTTCAAAAGGCACTTTTGCGAAAAAATATTCAATTCCCGCCTCTCATAAACAGACCCAATTATTTTTTCACCTTGCAAAAAAATTTATGGGGACATTTCAGTTTTTTTCTGTTCTTAGGCGAATTTTGAAAAAGCTCTTAGGGTTTTTGCCGAACGGCCTTATTTTGCGCAGACAGCCTATGGGAGAGGGGACAGTCGGAGCATTTTATAACTTTCCCCCGGAACTAGTTACCGAGGATATATCTCGGCTCTTCGGGCAGGGGGGAGTACCCTTTGCACCGATTAGAAACTGAAATTTTTTCGGGGAGGATCAGGCTTATACTAGATTATAAAAGGGTTTTTTTATATTGGGAATAACAAGATTTGGGGTGCGTGGATACCTAGGAGCTAATTTGGAAAATTTCCCCCACTTTACGAGGGAAAAATATATTTAACCCCAGGGAGTAAAAAAATAGTGTTTTATTCAATGTCTGGGGGCCTTTTTCTGTCGTAGTTGGGGGGCTGGTAAAAAATAGACGATTTATCTAGATGTGATAGCCTTCGAAAATTTCAATTTTGCGGTGACTCTCCCGCCAGTGGAGTGACATCCCCAAACCGAGTTACAAAAAAAAATAATATTTATTTTTTGCTTAACTTCTCATGAAGGGACCCACTTACTTTTTTGTCGTAGGGGGGGTAATAAATATTTACTGGTAGTGGCCCTTTTTTTGTTGGGAAAGACCATGTAGCTTTAATCAAAAAATTTCCAAAATATATGAGAATTTTCTCCAAAAAAATTCAGCAATAAGCCTTTTGCTTGATTGTTTAAATAAAATATGGGTTTGCACTTAAAAAAAATTTTAATTCATCGCAACCAACAAAAATTGATTTTTTCCCCCCTGGAAGCGTTTTGCAAATTCAAAAATACTCAAAGGGCTACTTCCCCCCTATGCCTTTTTGGGGTTTAGAAGCCTATCTCGAAATGTAAACCAGAGGGGTAAAAACAGTAGACACGTAGCAATGTTACATAAGTGATAGACAGAAATAGCACTTAAAAGTGTATGTCCATCGGGGGGTACGTGTTTTATCATTGTATGATAGACTTTCGTCTTTATGGGGTTGGATAAAGATGAACACCCGTTATCCCCTTATAGACCAGGGGGCAGCTATAATTTTGCCATACGAAAAGTGAACTTCTGTATCAGGCTTTTTCTCTTTCCAAACCAAAAAGGGGAGGCATCATGACCATCTAATGCCTAAAGGGTAATTATTAGGAGCACCCGCAATAATTGCAATTTTAAAGGAAAAAATTCAGGTAAATATTTTCCCGTATTAAATTCATAAAATATATATGATATGGCTTTTATAATTAAAAAATAAGTGTTAAAAAACCCCCAAACAAAGTTTTAAAGAAACAGGGATATAAATTTAAAAAAATAGGACCTACGTTTCCTGGATAGTTAGCCCTTTTTGTCCTGGTTTGGGTAGTTTGGGTCAGGCGCACTAGCTTCAAAATCCCCTTGAAATTACAAGGGGATGATAATCATCTACCCCCCAAAATTGGGGTGCTATTTTAACCCGGGAAAAAAGGTTTCCTTTTGAAAAATTTCAGCTCCAAAAAAGGGTCGAAGAGAAGACTTTACCCCCAAAAAAAGCTTTCTACGTTCCTGTCAAGAAGAATTGCAAGAAGAATTCGATCATGATTTTTTTGGGGGAAAAAAGTTGTCAAAATTAGGAGACTTTCCTGTTTTTCTCGCTGTGATGTAGGACTTTTGGCTGACATTTTCTCCTTGCAGGGGTTATTAAAACATCTATAAATTTGGTTGTTCCTATGTTTCTCCCCCGGGTTTGCCTATGATGCCCTTCCTTTAAAAAAGTGGGTGGAATTAGAAATTTTAAATTTCTGCAGGACTTTTAACTCATACATCTAATTAAGAGGCGGCTTCACTACGCTTTAGGGGTTTGCTCAGGCAATAACCCGTTATTAATCCCAATTTTGATGGAAAAATTAGTAAATAAATTTTTGCTATACTGGGATTTAATTCTTTTATGGTTCGCGATGAGGGGCTGCCCTACGCAAAATTCGAAAATTCACCGCAGAAAAAGGCGGTTTTCTCGCAATGGCGGTCTTCTCCAAAAAATCCTCAAAATCATAAAAGGTTACTGGCTTTTTTAAACTCTAGGGAAAAGCCCCAAAAAAAACTCGTACACGATACTTACCACTATGTCCTATCACAAAAAAGATAAATTAGAATTTCTGAACACAAACAGCTATTGGGTATCAGTAATCAAAAAAATACCCCCAAAAATACTAAATTAGTGGGGGCCATTCCCCCAAACGAAACTACCCAAAATTTATTGCCCCTTTTTGCGTTGTTCTTGGAGATAGGTCTCAAATGAGAAAATTCATGCAATTGAATTCTAAAGGAAAATACTGGGGGGCTTTGTTGAAACGAACGTGAGGCAAGCAAAAGTAGCATAGTAAAGAGTCAGCGATTATTTAAATTGTTGACCCAAATTTTGTATTCGCAAGACATTGTTTAATCATAAAATATGCCAAAAAAACGAATCATAACATCAGCAGGAGCATTTTTGCGAGCGGTGAGTAACCCCTATTTAAGAAAGCCCTAAAGCTTTCAGAAAAAAAAAGTATTTGGTTACGAGGGGACGCCCCGCCATAAAACCCTTACCTAATTACATAGGTTACCCGATATGAACTTGCCAAATTTTAAATTTACCTTTTTGGGATATGATTCTTTTGAAAACATACCAAGACAAAAAAAAACTAATCTATTCAATACCCAAGTGTCATCGCCTTTTTTGGGGGACAAAAAAACCTTTCTGATGGATCGGTAAGGAACCCTTGAGGGAAAAGGATTAGACACATCTAATTTCCCCCCCAGACATCCTCTCACAATGACTCAAGGGAAAGGGGTCTCTAGGGACTTAAAAGTGAGGGGGGGACCCCCTTATTTCAGAAAAAGTCGCATTAAACCCAAAATTAAGCATCCCCGCAGCAGATAAAAACAACACTATCGCTGCGAAAAGGAGTTCCCAGTCTGAACAACAATTTTACTCAAATAACTTTAGAAGAGTGTGGAAGAGGTTCTAAACATACCTTCCCAAAATAGTCAAATTGAAATTTAAAGGTCAGATGACCCCTATCACCACTAGGAAAAGAGGTCTTGCTCATTTTATGATAAGCGTTTTACTTAGATGCCTTTCACTCTGTATTATGGTATCCGATGCCCGAGAAACAAAGTTTAAATTATTTTAAGATAAAACAGAGACAAAGGGAGGGGAAAACGAAGAAGCTAATAGAGTACTGAAAAGGGGGTACAGAAGAAAAAGAGGAACTAGAGAGGAGACAGGTTTCAATCTTTGGGGGGAAGAAAAAAACCGTAAAGATTTTTTCCCCCCGGGTCAACATCGACGGGAGGGAGATTTCCGCCACTGCTTGTAGTTTTTTTGCTCTTAGAAGTAGCTTTCGAGGGGAGGAGGAAAAAACAATGTAATGTTAATAATAAAAATATTTGCTAAGAGAGACTTTTTTGTTTTCACCTTTGAAAAATTAGGTTATTATCCTTTTTTCACACAGTGCCCCCCATGTAGCGGAGAGCGGGCGCAGGGTTTAAAAATTTACACCCCAGACCTCCAAAGAAGCAGGCCCCCGCAACACTCCCTCAGAGACGCCTCACCCGAATCCTTTTACTGCCTCTCTCTCCCCTCTTCATGTAATAGAGTTTGGGGGGCAGAAGTGATCATTACTTACTTCTGTTCTATTAGTAATAAACTCTCTATCCCCTTTGGGGGGTGATTAAACTTTAAACCCTACCTGTCAGCCCCAAGGTTACAGACCCCCCTTATCTCATTTTTTTTTTTCCTGGTCATTATCCCCGGGAAACCGGTTCCCCGGGCGACCGGTGCCCATCCTTACCGCGTTCTTTTTAAAACCCCGCAGTGTTGTTTTGAAGTGCAACAGTCGCGTCGTGAGTCGCAGCCCCCGGGGAAGGGGGGGGGACTCCCTCGGAGTGGTAAGCTTGACCCCGTCACCGAAACCCTTTTTTTGCCTCTCCCCCCATCAAGGGGATTGGTTTGGGGGGTCAGAAGTGATCATTACCCCACCCTTTTATACTTGTAATTACACAGAAATAAGCCTTCTCTCTATCCCCTTGGGGGGTGTTTAAAAAATATTAAATCTTGTACCCCCGACAACCTTGCTTATGAAGACCCCTTATCAATTCTTTTTCCCATCATTATCCCGGGAATTGCCCCCCTGCTCACCTGAATCCTTTTTTGTACTGCCTTTCCCCCCTTCAGAGGATTGGTTTGGGGGCGAAATGATCATTACCCACCTTTTTATACTTAGTAATTACACAGAAAAAACCTCTCATCCCTTGGGGGGATGACTAAACATATTAAATTTTACCCCCTGCGCCCTGTGCTTAGAGACCCCCCATTATCACATTCTTTTCCACATCATTATCCCGGGAAACCACCTGCACACCCCGAATCCTTTGTTTACTTAGTACCTATTATTAAAGTTAGGAATAGTCCTCTATCCCCCCTTGGGGGAGATTAAAAATATTAAACAAATTTCCCTGCAGCGACCCCCTCATTATCGTTTTCCATGGTCATTATCCGGGGGAGTGTTCTAGATCGACCAACTTTTCTACTGACAATGTCAGCGGATTCTCTTGGGTAAGACGGAAGAAAGAGAAAACTCCTGCATCTCTTTTATTTCTGCTAATCGTTTGTACTAGACCAATTATTTATTTTTCTAACCTGGAGAACTGCCTCATTATCACTCCCGATAACGGTTTTTTCAAAGGGATCATCAAGTCTTTGTTGAGATAGACAGCTTTTTGTTTTTCCCACATAGAGTGCTGTCGTTCCAATTGTGGTATGTTCTGACCCTTAAGGGGCTACCTCCCTTTTAAGTAAATTAGTGTACTTCCTTTAGCTTACCAGTAAGCTACAGCGCCCTAACCCCTGGTTGGAGCATCACAGAGCACAGTAATGTGAATTGTTTCCCCCTTGACCTATTTGTTGGGAAATGTAATTTGATGAAGTTGCTTAAACTCCCTGGGGTATTTTATTCCATGCTTGATCATTTTTAGAGGAAGTTTTATCCACCAATTTGAGTTTCATGCTCTTG
>NC_069454.1:893527-912191 GCF_026875155.1 Cherax quadricarinatus | reverse complement strand
AACTCATTTTCACGCGGGTAAACGGCAATCCGATAGTAGCCCCACTGCCCCGAACCACCTCGGTGAACAAGAGAGGGCGGTCCCCCAAAGCCCCCACAAGGCATACCTCCTTCGGCCACCCCCTTTCCCAGAATCTAACAGGTGGGCCTACAGAGGTACACCCATCATCTGAAAGACATTAAAAGCCGCCTCCTGGGCGACCAGAGAGAGATTGCGACATCCCTGATTTTCCCAGATACCACTGCAAACACACCACTACCACCAAGAACCTCAACCTCGGAGCTAAATTTCCTTAGGGAAGGACCACAAAGGCCAAAAGTAGGAAAAGGGGAGAGGAAAGGGGTGGGGATATTAGGGAGGGGAAGCATGGGACGGAGAAGGGAAGATGTGCGGTAATTAGGGTCGGTCGGAGGAAGAAAACAGAGGTCCAATTCCTCAGACCAAAAACCTCTTACCACTACAAGGAACCTCTCTTGAAGGGGATACTTTGGGTAGCTTTAACAGATTAGTTATTACGCAGACTTCATTTTTTTCCTCCAGTCTTAGGAGAATGTTGGTAACTTGAAGGAAATTTTGGGGAAATGCATAGAAACGGGAAACACTAATTTAAACACATTAGAAGTTGAAGAGAAGGCTGGCTATATATAGGAGCAGGAGAGAGTATAGTAGTGGTGATAGTGTTAGTGTTAACTGTAGTAATGGTGGTTCTAAATAGTAGCTGTAGTAGTAATAATAATAATACTAACAGTAGTTCTAGTAACAGCAGGAGCGGTACTAGCAAGTGAAGGACGCCAGAAGTGCGCTGCGTCATATTGCAGTTTCTTGGGAAAAAATGTTCAAGATCAATTTGGGGCTAAGGTTTTCGAAATATTAAGCTGCCATTTATTTTAATTTTTAGTGTTCGATGTAGCAATGGTTCCCCCCAAGAATAATTTAACATTTCTCGAATGCGGGGAGATGTCTTTCATTGTTTATGTACACTTATTAGTGTCATTTTTTCAGCAGAGGTATTTGGGGTTCATAAATTCTTGTAAAACAGGTTTCCCCCAGTTTCACTTTGTCATACGTCATACAGGGAATGGCTTATCCCTCTTTTTTTTATTTAGGGAGGAGAACAAAAAAGGAGACTTTTCCTTCTTCGTGAGGTCACCAACTGACACACTGACTGCATAGTAAACGGGGAAATTTCACGCACGTTAGAAATCCTCTGCTTTAATAGTAAGTGGAGCAACATAGGATGCAGGGATGTCTTTAAACAGCAATTGTCTCACTGTCTTACAATGAAAAAAGGACCTTAGCTTAGTTTCTCAAGATCACCAAGATCCCTTCTCCTAAAAATTGCTAGGTGATAAATACAAGCCCTGGTGGCCTAGCCAAGAACAACATTTGGGGCCCCTATTGCTGACAAAGGCCCGTGGTGTTTTTTATACTCTTAGATATAAGTGACTACAACCACCACGTGTTTGATCTTCTCAACACCCTATCTACCCATCACTGAGTAATAACTAAGTGTATCAACAACATTCTCCAAGAGGCACTACACATTTTTTTTTAGATCCGAACAAGATAAATTACTTATTCCCCCTTCTCCCAGGTAGCCTAGACCCCACCAGACTCTACAGGCTTCACAAAACATATTAACAAGGTATTACCATCAGACCTATCACCTTGGACACTGTGACTGCCCCAACAGACCTCCTGGTTCAGCCATTGGGTTCTACCATCCCCGCCCATCTCAAGTAGTCAGGGATTTCTCAGTCTCAACTCTGTCATCACATGGCGAGCAAACACATGACATCCCTTGATGTTACTTTTCTTTTTATTAATGTTCTCCGTAGAAAACTTACTAATGAACGAAATCTTCATGGCCCTGGTGGACCGTAGTGCTAACTTCATCTCCATTCATTTTGAAGAAAATTTCTTCAAAATGTGTATTGGCTAAGCAATGGACAGTCCCCTAAGTGCTGTCTTGACGAGCCTGTTTATAGAGAAGCTTCAGACTGAAGGCTTCCACTCCATAGTTTCTGACATCACATGACTCCGGTAGAGGATATCATAGTAACAAAAAGGCACAATACCGTGACTGGAACAATACACAAATAACCCGCACGAAGTCAGTATGACTTTGTAAATGGTCCAAGTCGACTGAAACGTCGTTGTAAGCTCCTCTCTTCTATATGCGGTTATTTGTGTATATCATAGTCTTCTTTCCCAGATGTCTGAACAAAGATCAATACAGATCAACAATGTAGAACCATTAAATTTTCTCTTAAATTCAAAGTTTAAGATAAACATTCCTTCCTTCACACTCTTCTCTGTACAACATAAGAGAAACATTGTGAGTCTTTTAAGGTTGACCGGATGCTGGACAACTTAACATTTCCGTAACCTTAGCCGGTATAATCTTATAAGATGCTTCCAAGAAAGTGGTAGTTGACAGTCCTTAGAAAAACACTTCTTCAATTCTGGTGTTATTCATTTACTACAACAGCCATAACTATCCCTACTACTATTACTACCCTTACTACTACCACCCCTACTACTACCAGTACTACTTATACTACCCTACTACTACCACATTACTTGTATTACTACTACCACCACTACTACTACTACCTAAGTATTACCACTATTACATTACTACATGCTAGCACCTGACAAGCCTGGCCCAAGGCCAGGCTCCGGGAGTTGTAAGACTTTTGAAACTCATCAGAGGTAAGGTAAGGCATACACCTACTATCACTACCATCGCTACTACTACTACCACCCTACTACTACTTCTACCCCTGCTGCTACTTCTACCCCTACTACTACTACTACTATCACCCTACTACTACTACTACTACTACTACTACTACTACTACTACCACATATTCATATTAATGCTACCAGTACCATTACCCACTCACCTACCAATCTTCTCTTACACTCCTCATGTATTTGAAGTGATCAAGGTCACAGTTTTCACTAGAGGTGCCCTACTTGTAGACATTCAGTGCTCTATTTGTATGTTATGTATCTCGGTTCATTGGACACTGCAGGATAACTTGCAAGGTTTCTGTAAGCTAGAAATTCCGCTTACCCGCAAGTTATCCAGGAATCCGAGAGCCGACATAACTATTCAGTTTTCACGCAGCAGTGCTTCTGCGCCACTAGACACTCTCCAACAATTCATCTGTAACTGTTCCTAAGATCTTTTCTGTGTATTCTCTAGTGGCTTGACAAAATCCGTGAGTGGGCAAAATACTTGTTTTATTTGTTATTTACTGTCAATATTTACATACCATTGAAAATCCACTCTGAGGAGTGTCCACTAACGTCATAGATTCTCTCACCTTCGTTAGAAGTAAACTTGGTAAACATCCTTGATTTGTTGCTGCTGGTGGCGGCCAGGACAGACGTTGTTCCTGAAATCCAATTGTAACTATTAAAGACGAAGAATTGGTGCTTCCTTGTTAAGAGGGAGAGAATGTGGTGTGTGGGCGGGTGTTATTGACCACCCTCATAACGCTTAACTAAACATAAAATAATTGTAAATTTATTTGGTGAAAAATATAATTACGCATATATGTTCCTAAAAAGTATATTAAATCTGCTGCTTCTTACCCAGTAAAGAAGAAAAAACTAGAAAAAAAAATTAACCTTTTTTTTAGACAGAATATGCTTAGACTATGTATGTAATTAGTAATTCAGAATATATAATAAATAATTCTAATATTGTAATGACATTTCATTTATTTTAAATCTTATATGTTGAAGCGTCTAGCTTCAACAGAGACACTTGGGCACAGAAAACTTCAACAATCTAATACACAGATATAAAAACGGAGACTTATGCAGGCAGCAGAAGACATAGCTATGAGGTCTATGTAAGTTCATTCAGGTATACACAAATAAGTTACATAGATTATCATACATAGCAGCATATGTGTAGAGAACATAGGATAACCTCAAAAAAAAATAGTGACCTATTTCCATTAGGGTCAATTGATGACCATGAGGTGACCATGAGGTGGACCAAACTTGTGGCCCTGACTTACAGGTAAACACACTTTCAGCTGCTATATCTCGCCACTTCCTCTCCATGCCTCTGCATAAGACTGAAAAAAATCTGCTTTGCGGGGAAAACATTATAGACAAGTGTTGTACATATATCTTAGTCGTCATTCCGAGGATATTTAGAAACTTCAAAATTAGATCATACGGGTACAGGAAATTCTCATACAATACCCTCGTCAGATCATCCAAAAGTTTCTTTAACAACTAGGAACTTTTTTCAAATACCAAATTCACCAAAATTGTTGCGGGCATAAAAATAAGTTTGATTTCAGAATTTTAGATATTTTTTTTTATATTTTATTTAAAACTCACATTACAATAAATAAATAAAAACATACAGAGCCAGATAATACAAAAGCAATTATGTCCTCATAAAAAAAACAGAGGGTTCGTTTTCACTCCCTTTAAGAATTTTCCCTCTCCCAAAAACGCTCAAAAACCCCCCAACACGTGTGGAAAACAACATTACCAATATTATACCACATAAATCAAATCATTTCAATTTACAATAATATGGGACTTAGTACACTACACACACCTGATAAAGTAAAATGTTTTTACAAAAAAAAAAGGGAAAGCTGGCAAGAATACTAATTAAAACCAATTCTAAATTTACCCCTTCCATCAAAATATAACTTAATTAAGTACTTTAAAGGAACTTTGCATAAGGGTTTAAGTAGGTTACTAGGGGGTACGTCGCAGCTCCAGTAAAGGGTTTGTTCCCCATGTATCGTGGGAAAATATATGGCCCGTTTAGCAAGTTAAAATTAGGGGCCTGGGGTGCTGAAGTCATTTTCGTTTTTTACATGGTTATTGCCGTCAGGGGAAATATTTTTTTTTTTTTATATTTTTTTTAAAAAAACACAAACACATCATACATTTGTCTATTTTTGGGTTTACAAAACAAAAAAAACATAAATCCTTAAAAAATAAAAAAAAACAACTTCACACCCTTATCCCAGCACTAAACTTTAAAAGAAAAAAAACGTTCAACGTAAAGTTTGTTTCCCCCTCCAAAATCCCAACCAACACACAACATCAGTAACTAAAACACCCACACTGAACAACAGGGGTTTTTATATCCAAAAAAACGCCCTATCATAAACAAAAGGTAAATTATCCTAAGAATGTCACACTTATTTTCATTTATATGAAACTTTATATACAAAGAAATTCTCATAAATCCAAATTTGTTGCACACTCTTAGTATTTTTTTTATTAAACTTTATAACAAAGACATAATCTAAACAGCTCAAAAATTTAAAAATAAAAAAGGTGACAAAATACCATTTCCACACCTTCCACAGAAAACTAAAAACACTATTAAAATAAAAAGAAACATCATGTTTCATAGCAATTTTTATTTGTGTGTTAAAAAAGTTGATGTTCCCTCTTTTTTGTTGTCTACTGACAAAGATCATTTACCCCTTTAAAACTTGATCATCAAAGCCCTCTTGTCTTTTAACACATGGTTAAAAAAAAAAATTCACACACAAGAAAACTCGACAATTATACCCCTCGACTGTCACCCCCCATAAACTCCATGCAATCCCACCACATTTACATACCTTATTAGGTCATAACTCGCTCTAGAAAAGGGAAAATGGGCCCTTGTACTTAAATAGCCAAATTACTGGTCCCCACCCTTTATTTTTATATGCCTCGGGAACGCATTGTCCCCCTGTTACCTAAAAGATTTATTTCTCTTACCGTGCGATAAATTCCCGCCGCAATACCCTTTAAAACCCAATCCCCCCCCTTTTTCCTTCAAGCCCCGGGAAAAAAACAAAAAATCGTCCCAATGTACAAATTTGGGTCTCTTTTCAACCCCCCGACACCCCCCTAAAACCCTAAAGTAGGGGACGCAGGATTTTTACAGCCCCCACCCCCTTAAATTTAAGACTCAGCCCCCACACCCTACCTCCCAACTCCCTACAAAAAAAATACGGCATGAAAAGCTTTTTGACCTAAAAAAAGTTCGCTTTCGCTTCCTTTCCAAACCCATCACACACAAAAACCCTTTGACGCTAAAATCCCCATTACAAAAATATAAACTAACTCCCTACCTAGGGATTAACTAATTTCTGGGAAAACTTAATGAAAAAAAATCACTTTGGTTTCCTACCCTCCCCCAAAATTCCACCTTGAGGGGTTTTTTTAATTTACTAACTAACCCTTAGATATTTTTCACTTTTCCCTAACCTTTCCCCCCCGCCTCGTGTAACCTCATCACCCTCCCAACCCCACCCCTTTTACCCCCCCCCCCCCCTTAGTACTTTTTGTTTAAATCATGGCCCCTTTTCCCTCGGGGCCCCCCCCAACGATTGCAAACAAACCATACCACGGGCGGGATTGAACCCGCGGTCCACACAGTTTCAAAACTCCAGACCGTTAGCGTTAGCCACTGGACCAGCTAGGCCCACAATAAGATTCGTACAACTGGTATAGGTCTCGAATGTCAGAAGAAACTGTATTCATGATCATGTTTTAATTGAGTGAAAGAATGGTTAAATGTGTATGATTTATGTGGAACACAGGTCGAGGGCTTATTTACTAATGTGAAGCCACGGGCACGTCACATTACTGAGGTAATGGGACGATTTCACAGATCACTCAGATGACTTTACTCATCCTAATTGCATCCGAGTGGTATTATGAACTTATTTTTATGTTCGAGCACAAATGAAATTATATGTTCTTATTGCTTCTGGCACACCTGCACACCAAACTGTGTCATGTTTATGCGGTTTCCTTAGATCACACTATTGTTTTATTTAACTCAGTTTTGTTAAATTATCACCACACTTGGTTTCTCCTGATGCAACATACAGTACGTGTTCCAGCGTGTTACATATTCCTGAGACATATATATTTTTTTTATTCTAGCTCATTTTGGATTGTTTGTGAGTTAATTTCCAGTGTCAAAAGCCACTTGTCGATAGACGGCTTGTTGTATTCACCTATAAGTGGTTGCACGGGGCGTCGATTCAGAGTCCTGGCTCCGCCTCTTCGCTTGGATGCTACTAGTTCACTCTCTTCCCGGCTCCATAATGCGTTATCGCTCCCTTCTGTAAGCTATACATAGATTCTGCTTATGTTGCTTTCATCTTCCAGATTGTCCACTTCCATGGACAACTTAAGTCTGAAGAATAGTTATGAAAACATACCTATGCTCATATGAGGTCTTCAGCTTCCAGTTGTCTCCTCTTGTTCCTACATCCCACTCTGCTCAGCATTCTGGCCTGTTCATCCTCTACAATTCCACTTAACTCATATTATACTCAGGGTATCTATGGAGAGCACCCTGTTCCTCTCTGTGAGCAGTGTCCAAGTTCCAGGCATCGATTAGCACATTCTGTTAGACCTGCCCCTCTCTATCAACGAGCCACGCAGAATTTACTCCAACGTCGTTCTTCGTTCTACTACTCTCTCTTTACTTCCCTTCTTGCTGAGGACCCTCCTTTAATCCTGACTCTTCATTGACTCTTGACAACGACCTGATTTACTCCACAAAACTATGATGATACTTTTCCCGCACTCCCTCAGCCCTTTCTAGTTCAGTCTCTTGCTGCCTTTACCCTTTCACCATCACTACCCCGCTGTTATCCGTAACCTATTACTCATCCATCTCCCTTTTGCCACCTGATGCCCTCGCTTCCTTCCTGCCCTGCAGTGCTGTATAGTCCTTGTGGCATTAGCGCTTCTTTTTGATAATAATGGTAATAAATTAATATAATCGGGCTTGTCTTGTTGCAAACGTTGCACTTTCTCCAGTTCTTGACGTTGCTTAACAAATGTGGGTTTCCATTTATGGTACTGCATTCTCCAATATGGGCCTGACGTACACGGTGTACAGTGTCTTGAATGACTCCTTGCTCAAATGTCGAATCGCTCTTCTTAGGTTTGCCAGATGCCCATTATGCTGCAAGCAATTATTGGGTTGATGTGCGACTAGGAGATGTGCTCCGTTGATCCTCACCCCAAGGTCATTTCCATGAGGTGAGTTTTGCAGCCTTTGACCCCAAAGCCTGTGCCTCCATTGCGGACTTCATTGTCCTTCCCCAAGCTTAATGGTTTTTCTCTTGCTTAAGGTTATTCTCCAGGAGCATTTTGTCAGACCATTCTTTGCAGCTTTCGAAATCACTGTATCTCGCCTAATCCAAGTCCACTTCTATTCTCCTCTTTAGTTTCCAAGTTCTTCTGCGAAACAGAAAACTTTGAATCCATTTGCCATATCAATCATATGTACAAGAAAGTGCACCGGGCCTAGACCCTGACCCTTTGGAACCCCATCGACACATGGCGCCCACACCGACACATCCGTCGCGTACCATCCCTGAATGTGTGCACCCTGGTTGTCATGAATGAGCCAGTTCATTTTAGATTTTGTCCCCACTTTTCGATAAAACGTTTCCATGACTTGAATACTATGCATTATCAGTGAATGTCTGTCTGTTTTTTTTTTTAAATTGGGGCTACATTTGCTGTCTTCCACACCTATCATAATTGCTCTGTTTAGAAAGATTTATTGAAGATTATTGCTAGCTCCACACATTGTATTGCTCCCTTTACTCAGGATCTATGGAAGAAACTGCCTCTATCTACTCAATTCTTCACTCTTTTTGATTGTGTGTAGTGTCGTACAGCACTTGCTGGTGTACTCTAGCCACTAGGTTTGCTGGAAGCCTTTCTGTTTCCTCTGAAAATACCTCCCTAAATCTTGTGCTGAGCTTTTCACATACTTCCTGGTCATTCCTTGTGAGCTCCCCTCCTTCCATCCTCAGCTTAATTACCCGATTGCCTTTCGATATATTATTTTCATAAGCTCCTTGTTTTCCCTGTGTCCTTTGCCTTCTACTCCTCTTCAGTTCTCTAGTATACTTCGTTTCGACCTCTCTACACTTCGGGGTAAACCATGGGCTCGCTCTGGTCTTCCCATCGTTTCTCTTACCCTTGGGTACGAACTTCTTTTCTGCCTCCCTGTGCTTTTGGCCACGTGTTTCATTTCATCTATTGTTTCTCGTGCTCTCTCCTACTCCACCTCAAGCAGGAATTGCCTGTGTAGTCCCCTCTTTTGAAGTCTGGTTTCTTCCTTCCTTTCTTCCCTTGCTGGTTTCTTCTCTCCCTCTGGTTGTGTTCCTAACATGTTGGTGCATGAAGTTTCCATTACACCTACAGCATCTTAAACCTCCCGCAACGTATTGGGTCACCACATGTGGCCCAGTAGCTGTTGCCCCTTCATATGTGGGCCAATCTGGCCCCACCTAGGATAGAGTATCCCACCAATTGCCTCTGTAACTTAATTTTACTCTTGTCTTGGTCTCCTGCTATTCAGTGGTGGGTTGTATATTATCCACTGTAAATCACCTTGGGAACCCAAGGTCTGAGATTTTACCTACTATGCACTCTTCGGTTCCCCATGCACATCTGCTCAAAACTCCATGGTTTCTGCTTAGCAGTGCACTTCTCCATCCCTTTCTGCCACCCCTTTAATCCTTTCATCGTTCTTGGATCTGATAGCCAATTGGGAAAGATTGCGTTGTTATATCTCTGTAAGCTTTTACTTCGTGAGTGCTATGATGTCTGGGGATGCCTCCATGATTCGTTCTAGGCACTCCTTACTCTTGACTTGTATTCATCTGCGTTGGTGTGTACTATATATTTTTCTTTCCCAATACGCATTTGTTGGGAGTGGGAGGTTGTTGGTGTGACTTGGGGTATTGAAGGCAAGGTGGGCATTTTTGGGGGGGGGGAAAAGGGAGGGGGGGGGTTTTTATTTTGAAATTGCTATCATGCTGGGGACGGGGCAGGGACTGTGTTTGTTGACTGTGGGGTTTATTTAGGGTAATTGTGCTTGTTTGGGGATATAAGGGGGTTCTGTGAAGTTATTCTGGGGATGGTTGTGCTTGGTGGTCCCACACAATGCTGAGCTTCCATCGCCCCTGTCGTGCTTTGACTCTGTCTCACCTCCTACCTCTGGACGGTTTTTGTTTTTTTTTCTCGGATGCGATGATCTGTTGTTTTATTATTAATTCATGGGTCGAGGTACACTGGCGATAGTTTCGGGAGTCCTTAAACTGTGGTTTTTGTTGATGGATCCTGGTTCATACATTTTTGTGTGAATGTCAGTTTGAACTGGACAATATTTGTTAAAAATACCGCTGGAAGCTCTGAAAATCTGTTCTGTTGGGATATGTCCTCCTTTTTCTGTTTGATTATAATTTTTTATCTCTGCTGTTTCTTTCAGCTGTGATTTCTCATAACGTCCTACCTTTCCAGCATCCTGATGGCCTAAATAATTAGGTGATACTTCCAACTCCCTTTCCATTTGTTTCCCTTCATTTTTCTTTATCCAATTTGGCCAATAGCATTTCCTTTTTTTCTCAGATGCCCAGCCTCTTTATCAGCGTTTGTGATCGTAATTTTTAAATCTGGTTGGGATTTAGTAGATCACCTGGGCTGTTAAACTGTGTGTGTGTGTGTGAGTGTGTGTGTGTGTGTGTTGTTTGTGGTGGTTGTGTGTGTATGTGTGGGGAGTATGTGAGTATGTGTGTATTGTGTGTGTGTGTGATGTGTACGTGTGTGTGTGTGTGTACTCACCTATTTGTTACTCACCTATTTGTGGTTGAGTGGATCGAGCTCATAGTTCCTGGCCCGCCTCTTCTCTGATTGTTACTAGGTCCTACTCTCTCCCTGCCCCATGAGCTGTTCATATTCGCCTTAAAAATATGTATGGTTTCCCGCCTCCACTACGTCACTTTCTAGGCTGTTCCACGGCTGACTACTCTATGATGAAGGAAATACTCCCTAACAATCCCTTTGATTCATTGAGCTTCAACTTCCAATTGTGACCTCCTTGTGTCTGTGTCCCTTCTCTGGAATATCCCGTCTCCCCTTGTCACCTTGTCTAGTCCGCGCAGTAGTTTTATTAGTCGTTATCATGTCTCCCTGACCCTCTGTCCTTCCAGTGTCGTCAGGCCAATCGTAGTAGGACAATCCCGTAGCTTTGGGACTAGTCTTGTTTGCAACCTTTGCACTTTCTCTAATTTCTTGACGTGCTTGACTAGGTGTGGATACCAAATTAGTGCTGCATAACTCCAGTATGAGCTGACGTAAATGGTTATACAGAGTCTTGAACGAATCCTTTCTGAGGTATCGGAACGCTATCCGTAGGTTTGCCTGGGCGCCCGTATGTGCTGCAGCAGTTCTGATTGATGTGCGCCTCAGGAGATATCTCGGTGTTATACTACCCCCATATCTTTTTCCTTGATTGAGGTTGGGCAGTCTTTGGCCATCTAAACTATATTGTGTCTGCGGTCTTTCTTTGCCCTTCCCCAATCTTCATGACTTTGCCTTTGGGCAGGGTTTTTTAAAATCAAGGAGCAGTTGCTGACCTGGCTGGAGCCTATCCAGGTTTCTTTGTAGTCCTGTTGATCCCCTCATACGATTTGATTCTTCTCATTAATTCACATCATCTGCAAACAAGGACACTTGTGAGTCTACCCTTTACGTTATGTCGTTCACACATATACCAAGAACAGCACAGGCCCTAGGATGGACCCTGTGGAACCCGCTTGTCACAGGCGCCCACTCTGACACCTCGTCACGTACCATGATCGTTGTTGCCTCCCTGTCAGGTATTCTCGATCCATTGCATGTTTTTCCTGTTATGTGTGCATAATCCTCTAGCTTTTAGCGTAACCTCTTGTGAGGGACTGTGTCTCGAAGGCCTTCTTGCAGTCCAAAAAAATGCAGTCGATACACCCCTCTCTCTCTTGTCTTTACTTCGGCCACCTTGTCATTAAAGTCTCAGTAGGTTTGTGACAACAGGATTTTCCGTCTCTGAAACATTGTTGGTTGTCAATCATACCACTTGTTTCTTTCCATGTGCTCCACCACTCTCTCTCCTGATGATCTTCTTCCATGACCTTGCATACTATACACGTTATTAGTGATACAGGTCTGTAGTTTAGTGCCTCATGTCTATCACCCTTTTAAAATGGGACTAACATTTACCATCTGCCTTACCTCAAGAGTTGCCCAGTTTCGAATGATTTGTTGAAGATCTTTGTTAATGGGAACACACAATATCTCCTGCTCCCTCTTTAAGGACCATGGTAAAGTTGTTGTCTGGGTCTCCCCGCCTTTGAGGTGTCAAGTTGCATTAGCAGCTTCTTCACTTCCTCCTTGGTTAAATATGTACCTATCCAGGCACTTGTGGTGTAACCCACCTGTTCTGTTTTTTCTGGAAGTTCCTACTGGTTTCCACTGTATAATACTTCTTTAAATCTGTGTTGAGCTCTGACATACCTCTCGGTCGTTTTCTTGTGAATTTTCCCCATCACCCTTTCCTCAGTCTGATTTACCTGGCCTTGACTGGTTGTTTTCCTCCTGATGTGGCTGTACAACAGCTTTGGGTCAGTCTTGACGTTCGATGCTATGATCATTTTCTATTGTCGCTTAGCCTCCTTCTTGTCTGTGAATATTCGTGTGTGTGTGTGTGTGTGTATGTGTGTTGTGTGTGTGTGTGTATCGTGAGTGTGTGTGTGTGTGTGTGTGTGTATGTTGCTGTATGTGTGTATGTGTATGTGTGTTTGTATATATATATATATTTATATATAAATAGTATATATATATATATATATATATATGTGTGTGTGTAATCACCTAGTTGAGGTTGCGTGGGTCGAGTCCGAGCTCCTGCCCACGCCTCTTCACTGATCGTACTATGTCAACTCTCCCGAGCCGTGAGCTTTATTTACATCTGCTTAAAGCTATGTATGGACCTGCCTCCACTACATCGCTTCCCAAAAACTATTCCACTTACTGATCCTCTGTGGTCTGAAGAAATACTTCCTAACATCCCTGTGATGTGATTCTTCTGTGTCTTCGCTTCCAATGTGTCCCCTTGTTACTGTGGCCAATCTCTGGAACATCCTGTCATTGTCCACCTTGTCAATTTCCTCTCAGTATTTTGTTTGTCGTTAATATGTCCACCCTATCTCTTCCTGTTCCTCCAGCGTCGTCAGGTGATTTCCCTTAACCTCTATCGTCGTAGGACATTACCTCTTAGCTCTGGGACTAGTCTTGTTGCAATCCTTTGCACTTTCTTAGTTTCTTCACGTGCTTGGTCTGGTGTGGGTTTTCCAAACTGGTGACCGCATACTCCAATATGGGACCTCCTCAACATACAGGTGTACAGGGTCCTGAATGATTCCTTATTAAGATGTCGGAATGCTGTTCTGAGGTTCTGCTAGGCGCCATATGCTGCAGCAGTTATTTGGTTGATGTGCGCTCAGGAGATGTGCCTGGTGTTTACTCACCCCAAGATTCTTTTTCCTTGAGTGAGGTTTGTAGTCTCTGACCCCCTTAGACGCTGTACTCCGTCTCTTTGCGCCTTCTTTGCCCTTCCAATCTTCATGACTTTTGCACTTGGTGGGAATGAACTCCCAGGAGCAATTGGCTGGACCAGGTCTGCAGCCTGTCCAGATTCCTTTGTAAGTTTGCTGGTCTTCGATCGAGATGCATTCTTCTCATCACTTCACGTCATCTGCAAAGGAGACACCTCAGAGTCTATTCCTTCCGTCATGTCGTTCACTAAATACTCAGAAACAGCAACTGGTCCTAGGACTGACCCTGCGGTACGACCCGCTGGTCACAGGTGCACCACTCTGACACCTCGCCACGTACCATGATCGCTGCTGTCTTCCTGACACGTATTCCCTCGATCCATTGTGTGCTTCCCTGTTATCCCTGCTTGGTCCTCCAGTTTTTGCCACCAATCTCTTGTGTGGAACTGTGTCCAAACGCCTTCTTGCCAGTACAAGAAAATGGTCAATCCACCCACCCCTCTCTCTCTTGTCTTACTGCTGTCACCATGTCATAGAAACTCAGTAGGTTTGATGACACGGATTTCCGTCCTGGAAACCATGTTGGCTGCTGTTGATGAGATAATTCATTTTAGGTGTTCCACCACTCTTCTCCTGATAATTTTCCATGATTTTGCATTACTATACATGCAGAGTGACACTGGTCTGTAGTTTAATGCTTCATGTCTATCTTCCCTTTTTTAAGATTGGACTACATTTGCGCTTCCATGCCTCAGGCAATTCCCTGTTTCGATTGAGTATTGAATATTGTTGTTTAGGTGTACACATAGGCCTTGCTCCCTCTTCTCAATACCATGCGGGAGATGTACTTCTGGCCCCATTGCCTTTGAGGTATCTAGCTCACTCAGAAGCTCTTCACTTCTTCTCGGTTGTCTTGTTGTGCACTGTTGTCCAGCCTTGGTGGTGTGCCCCACATCTCGTCTTTCTGGGGTCCCTTCTGTCTCCCTGTGAACACTTCATTGAATCTCTGTTGAGTTCTTCAAATACTTCACGGTATTTCTTGTTGTCTCTCCTCCTTCCTTCCTTAGCTGATTACCTGGTCCTTGGACTGTTGTTTTCCTCCTGATGGTGGCTGTACAACAGTTTCGGGTTCAGATTTGGCTTTCGCTGCTAATGTCATTTTCTTATTGTCTTTGGGCCTCCCTTCTTATCTGTGCATATTCGTTTCTGCTCTACGACTGTTCTCTTATTCTCCTGGGCCCTTTGCTTTCTATATTTCTTACCATTACCTAGCACACCTTTGGTTTTTGCCTCCCTGCACCTATTGGGGTAAACCATGGGCTATCCTGGCTTTTCATTATCCTGTTACCGTGGGTACAACCTATCCTCAGCCTCCTTGAATTTTGTTGCTACTTATTCCATCATCTCATTAATGGCTTCCCCTGCCAGTTCTCTGTCCCACTGAACCCCGTTCAGGAAGTTCCTCTTTCACTGTGTAGTCCCCTTTCTTGTAGTTTGGCTTCATTCGTCCTGGCCTTCCTGCTTCTCCTCCACTAGTAGCTCTACTGTGTATTCGAAGCTTAAAACCACATGGTCACTGGCCCCAAGGGTCTTTCATTGTGATGTCCTCGTATCTGCCACTACTGAAGGTGAATACTAAGTCCCAGCCTTGCTGGTTGCTCCTCTCCTTTCTCTCTCTTGTAGTGTTCCCTTACGTGTTGGTACATGAAGTTCTCCAGTAACCACTCCCATCATCTTGCCCTCCATGTATCTTGGCCCCCATGATGGGTTCAAGGGTTTCCCATCGATCTCCTTGTGGTTAAAGTCACATGATCAGGAGCTTTTGCCCTGCATGCATGGAGCTCTTCTGGCCACTCTAGCCAGTGTGTCAACCTCGCTCTATTGCTCTGTCGTACTCTTTGCCTTGGCTCCTGCTGTTCTGTGGATGGGTTACTACATCATGCTATTACCACCTTGGGACCTCCAGAGTGAGTTGTTCCACTTGTAATCACTTTTCTTCTCCGCTAATCTCCTCTCTCCAGCATCATCAAAATTCCAGCGATTTTTGATCAGCAACGCAATCCTCACTCCCCCTGTTCTTCCCTCTGTCTTGCCTCAGATTGGTATCCCGTTTGGAAAGATGGGCTCCCCCCAAATCTGATATCATACCTGTAAGCTTGGTTTCTGTGAGAAGCATATGATGTCCGGTGATGCTTCTTTGACCTCTTTCATGCCAATCTCCCACTATTTGCTTATCCATCAGCGTTTGTGTACCATACCTTCTAGTTTTACTTTCCAACACTGTGGTTTGGGGGGCCGGTGAGGGTGGGAGACCTGGTGGCATACTGTGGGATTCTATAGTGTGGGGAAGATTGGTAAAGCAATGCGTACCTGCCTAAGGTTCGTAGGTTCGAGTCTCCTTCAGCCAGACATCAGTGTTTGTGTATTATTTCGCATCTCTCGTGCGAATTCCTTGCGTTTTGTTCAAATCTCTAGTTAAGGTGATGCATGGCAGGGGATGAGATGAAAAGCTTGTAAGCCTTCGCCCTGGAAAGAGCTGGCTGCCTTCGGATCAAACGTGTAGCTCATTGCTACACGGCAAGGGTATTGTCCGTGTGGGTAGATTGGTAAAGCACTGCGTACCTTGTCCTAAGGTTCGTAGGCTTCGGAGTCTCCTTCAGCCAGAGATCAGTGTTTGTGTATATTTCGCATGCTCTCGCGAATTCCTTGCATATATATAATATATATATATATATATATATATATTATAATATATATATATATATATATATATTATATATATATTTATATATATATATTTAATCAATAACAAACTGCGACTAGCCAAAGGATTCGAAACCCTGCTTTTTGGCCCGCTCTGGTGAGCGAAAACACATGGACACTAACCCACGGACCTCCAAATCCTCCAAGAATCACGCACCCAGCAGAGCTAGGTGTTTTAACGTAATCCGAGACATACGGTGAGTGTGGGTGCTTCTGAGTAATTTATTCTATCCCCGTTTGAGTGTACTAGCCTCAACGAGCAGTATCTTATATTATCGTAACCTCGAACGAGTGGTATTGATCAATAACAAACACTGCGATTAGCCAAGGATTCGGATCCATGTTGTTTTGGCCTGCCTCATGATGAGCGAGAACCACACGACTATCGCAAGTGTTATTGATCAATAACAACTCGTTCGTGGTTTACAATAAAAAAAATACTGCTTCCGTTTGTGGCTAGTACACCAAACTGGGAGTAGAGTGAAATTAGATCAGAAGGCCCACTCTGCCGTATGTTTCCTTACACATGCTCTCTTGATTCACTAGCAGTTTAAGTAGGTACCTGTTAGTCGACTGGCGTGGAGTCGCATTGTATGGGACAATTAAGGACCACATGGAAATAAGACCGAGAGTAAGAATGAGCACTGACTTTCTTGGGTTATCCTGGGATAAAAATTCCTACAGATCTTGTATTATCTTATACCACTCCTTCCATGAACATTCAAATTCCTAGCACGTTGTGTGTGTCGTCAGATGTCGACCACAGCCCTCTAGGGACAAACTGAATGACCGAAGGAGATGGAGGAGATACGTGCCATGACGTCTGTGTCTCCCAAAGGTGTCTAACTTGGTTCATGATATCCTGTTTTTCGAGATGCGTATCTCCTTCGACAACCCAACACTTAAGTAAAATATGGACCGCACTGCTGAGATCTGTCTTTAGGAAGGCACTGAATCTCTCGCTGGAAGAGATCACAGTGGGATATAAAGAAACACTTCTTGTGCAACGCAGAAGAATTACTTGTATTCTCTGTCCCTCGTACAACGCATCAGTAAAACTAGTAAGTATCTTGTTCCTGAAAGATTGAGATGTGCTGAACGAGCTCTCGACGCATAAGCTGGATCGAATCAGCAGCGCAGGGGTCAGCCTTTGTAGACTCTTAAGCAGACCCAGCTCCTCCAAGAGAACACGCAGTCTCACCGCGACAAACCCAAAGTGGAGAAGAATATCGTCAGACAATGATCAACAACGCTTTCTCTAGCGGTGAAGGAAATGGCCTTTTCAGCCTCCCTAATTCTGCCTTGAGCACTCACCTCGATGTTCATGACCCTTATACATACAAAAACCTCTATTACCTTTCCTGACAGCCTTTCGAAAAGGCGGCCCATCATTACCATGCCTTCCTTCAACTACAGAGTTATACACCTCCATTCATCACATTTTGGCATCCATCCTCTTCTTCTACAATTCCCAGCCACCTCAACAACCCCTCCTCAGTCTTTTGGATAGTAATTTTTTGTGGACCCGACTCTTTCTGTTCTCCAAGAATTATCTTCATTAATATTTACTTCAAACATTGACCTAGACACGAACTCTCCACTGCCCTTCAGCCTTCTCCTAACTGCAACATTCACAGTCCATGCTTGAGACCACATAGGAGAGTTGGTACCATTATCTCTCAAGCTTTTTCATTTCGCATACACGAAATAATGTATTTTGTTCCACAAGTGCCCCAATGCACCACTCTCGTTTTTTTTCTCTTCATTACCTCTACGCTGTAGATTATCTTTCATAGACCGTCTGTCAAACAAGTCTACTACCAAATATCCTGAACCCATTCCACTTCCTCCATACCTTCTTTCACTCTGATTTCCAGGCAGTTTTTTAACCATGTTTTTTTTTTCTTCTCATCAATCCTTTCTTTTCCCCTGTGTTCATTTTTAATTTCCTTCATCTAAATTTGTCATAACATTTGTAACTTTTCTTCAGAATCTCGTAAAGCAACTGTGATGACTCAGACTTTGTATATTTGATTCTGTATATTTTAAGCCCACAACATCTAAACCCTACCATTCTTTTTTTCAAGTACCTTTCATGAATATGTTAAACAAACCGTAGTGACATCCCGCATCCTGTCTAAGGGAATATAATTCCTCTTTCCTGTATGTTTTGAAATAATTTAACCTGAGTCTCACTATCTCTTAAAAAACTCTTAACTGCTTCAGTAATGCAAAACTTATTCATTCTCTTGCCACATTACTCCCGTATCGCCTTATCATGTCTTCTCTATTTTATCTGTAATAAAAAAGGGGCGCTAAACTACAAGGTCATACAGTGCACCGGGGCAGAGGGATAGTGCAGGATCATAGGGTAGCAGGGTGAGAGGATAACAATGAGTTAGAAAGGGCTATAAGGAGTGCTAGTGGAAGCATCATCAAAGTTTGTGTAGTTATATCAGTTGCTGTCAGAAAGTCAAATGAGTGGAGTCTGA
>NC_069454.1:879353-893027 GCF_026875155.1 Cherax quadricarinatus | reverse complement strand
CCAAAACCCAAATTACCACCACCATTACCACCCCCCACAGCATCATTAGCATTACCATTAACACCACCAGTACCAACATTATCACCACCATTACCCCAAACATAGCTCATTAGTTTTCCCCTTAAACACCACTAGCACCACCATTACCACCCCCCACTGATCATAAGCATTCCCTTTAAACCCCCATAGTCCCAACATTCCCACCCCTTTCCCACCCCCATGGCCCATTACATTCTTTATACCATTTAAACACCATTAGACCTTACCACCACCACTAGCATCTTTTAGAATTTACCGGGGAAAACACCACTAGCCCCCCATTACCACCACCATTACCACCACCATTACCCCCCACACTGCATCTTTAAACTTAAACGTTAACACCCTAGTCCCACCATTCCCCCACCACAGCATCTTAGCATTACCGTTAACCCCACTAGTCCACCATTACCCCCACCATTACCACCACATTACCACCCCCATAGCTCTTTGCTTTTACCGTTAACACCACTAGCTCCCAATTACCACCACCATACCCCCACCACTAGCTTTTAAACATTACCGTTAAACCATAGTACCACCTTACCACCCCCACTAGCAATTAGCATTACCGTTAACACACTAGTACCCCCATTCCCCCACCCTAGCATTTTTGCATTCCCTTTAACACCACTATACCCCCATTACCACTACCACGAAATATTGCATTACCTTTTAACCCACTAGCCCCACAATTACACCCCCTTTTTCCACCCCTTACCCCCAAACCCACTAGCATCTTTAAACTTACCTTTAAAACACCACTAGCACCACCATTCCCCACCCCCATTACCACCTCACAGCATCATTGCATTACCTAAACACAATCACCCCTTTACCCCACCACTAGCATCATTACTTTACCAAAAAACACCACTAGCACCACCATTACCACCCCATTACCACCCCACTAGAACATTAACTTCCATTAACCCCACTAGTCCCACCATTACCACCACCATTCCACCACCATAGCATTCCCAAAAACCCCATAGCACCACCATTCCCACACCTTTACACCACCATTCCCACCACCTAGCTCTTTAGCATTACTATTAACACCAAGTACCCCCATTCCACCACCTTACCCCCCACTGCTCTTTAGCATTACCTTTAAACACCACCAGTACACCACCTTCCCACCTTTTTACCCCCATACTAGATCTTTAACATTCCCATTAACACCACTATACCCCCATTACCACCACCTGACTGAAAGCCATGTGTAGGCGAAACGTTTCATAATAAAAAAAAAACCTAACTGTTGCATATTGCTTACCAAAAAACCTGTCGGTTTTTTATACCTTTTATCGTTCAAAAACGATAGCCCAAGGAACAAAAAGCCCAAAGAACGTAGCCCAAAAAAAACTGATAGCCCAAAAGAATGATATCCGAGAGAACTGATTGATACCCCAAAGAAAAAATATACCCCAAGAGACTGATATCCCAGGAAAAATGAAACCCCAAGAGGACGTTTTCCCCAAAGAGAAATGATACCCCAAGAGGACTGATACCCCAAGAAAATTAAGCCCAAAAGATCTGATAACCCAAGAAAATGAAGCCAAAAAGAACTGATAGTCCAAAGAGAGCTGATCCCCAAAGAAAAATGAAAGCCCAAGAGGATGATAGCCAAGAGAACTAATATCCAAGGGGAAAACTGGTAACCCAAGAGAATTTTTTTGCCCAATAGGACTGATAGCCCAAGAGAACTGTACCCCAAAAGACTGATAGCCCAAGAGAACTGAAGCCCAAGAGAACTATACCCCAAGAGAACTGATAGTCCAAAAAAAAGATAGTCCAAAGAAGGATATCCCAGGGGACTGATAGCCCAAAAAAACTGAAGTCCAAGGAGCTGATAATCAAGAGAACTGTTAGCTCAAAAGAACTGAAGCCCAAGGAATTTAAAGCCCAAAGGGAAAAGTATAGCTAAAGGGGATGATAGCCAAGAAATGGTACCCCAATGAAGATGATAGTCCAAGACAACTATACCCCAAGAAAAAATGATAGCCCAGGGGAGCCCAATTACAACCGGGGGCCCAAAGGACGTAAGTAGCCCATGGCGGGCGGGTCCTATAGCGCCAACACGCAAAACCAGCAAAAAGGGCCTTTTTGTCCCGGGTAGTCAATGTCCAGGTCACAGCCTTGACCTCCCGTTTTTAAAAGAGGGCGGGGTACAATAAAAAAGCAGCCATGGAGGAACACACCTACTCTCTCATCGAATTAACTCTTCCCTGTTGTCCGGGGAAACTTGGGAGGGCGTAGTGCAGGAGATCCAAGGAAAAAATGTCATCCAGGGAGGAAAAAAAAATAGCAGGGAATAATACAGATATGGAAAAAAGGGACGGGGAAAAATCACAGGGGGGAAAAAAAGACAGGGGAATAATAAAGGGATGGAAAAAATACAGGGAATATCACAGGGAGGGAAAAAAATACAGGGAATATCACAGGGATGGAAAAAATGACGGGGAATAATCCGGGAGGGAAAAAAAAATGACAGGGAAAAATCCAGAGAGGAAAAAATGAAGGGAAAAATTAATCCAGGGGGGAAAAAATGACGGGGGAAATAATCACAGGGATGGAAAAAATGAAGGGGGAATAACCCAAAAGGATGGAAAAAATAAAGGGGAAAATCCAGGGAGGAAAAAAATGACGGGGAATTTCACGAGATGGAAAAAATGACAGGGAATATCACGGGTGGAAAAAATGACGGGGAATAATCCAGGGAGGAAAAAATGAGGGAATAACACAGGGGGAAAAAAATGACAGGGAAAAAACACGGGGAGGGAAAAAAGACGGGAAAAATAATCAAAAAGGAGGGGAAAAAAATGACAGGGGAAAAACCCAGGAGGGAAAAAAATAAAGGGGAAATCACCAGGGGGGGGGTTAAAATCACTGGAATAATCACAAAACGAAAAGTTGCAGGAATGATCTCTGGGAAAAATGTTAGGGGGAAAAATCACAGGGGAAAAAGTTATAGGTTTAATCATGGGGGGAAAAAAGACGGGGAATAATCACTTGGGAAAAATTTTATGGGGAATAGTCCGGGGGGAAAAAATGTTATATGGAATAATACAGGGTAAAAAGAAAAGGGGAAAATTAAAGGGGGGAAAAAAAGTACAGGGAATGTTAAGGGACGGGAAGGGGAAAAAAATCAAGTGCGTCGGGGGAAAAATGTGGTTGAAAACTTTAGGGGAGTGAGTGAACTTTGAGTGGGGACGAGTAACTGATCAAAACTCGTTCCCCAAAAATATAATCAGATCACGGGCGGGTGGGATTTAAACCCCAGGCCCATGGTGAGTGAGTCAAAAAGCCATCAGTTCCTCCGTCCGTTTAAAAACAGGTTTTTTTTCCACAAAATTACTTGCCCATAATTTTCTACACATTTGCTTTTTTTGTTTCGTAAGGTGAAGCCCCGGCCACTTAATTCATGGTATAACAACAAAAATTTGGAAAAAAACGTTTGCAGGGGGGTAACAAACCCCTTTTGCTACACCTCTGCAAACAAATTGTTCTCAAAAATTTGTTAAGTTATACCATAAATTTAAAGGGAAAAGGTTCCTGGCTTAACTTACCAAAAGCAAAATAAATTAATAAAAATATGGCAAGGAAAGATTATAGTGGAAAAAAAAAAATTTTTAGAAAACAGGTAAGTGACGAGTTTTAAAACTAGGAGTCAGAGTTTTTAACCCACTTGTTGCCTTTGATTTGTAGGACCGCGGGCCCGTGAGTTTTACCCACCCGTTCCGTATTTGTGGGTGGGGTTGTCTTGATGGTGGCTTCAACTGTTTTGTGAGTATATTGTGTTCAGGCCACCTGTCCCCCCTCCTGGTGGTGTTGGGGTGACGTAGAGGTGGAAATAATGAAAAATACACTGAGGGTGATTTGTCTCAGAGGTTTTCTGGGAGTTTAATTTAGTTTTAGTTTAGGTTTTAAAGTTTTTTTTGGCTGTGAAAAGGTTACGTGAAATCTAAAGGCCCCGAGTGTAACTTTAGGCTTAAAAATATTACCCTGATCCGGGGTCTTCAAACTTGTTATATCTCAGTTTTTTTAATAAATTTTACCCTTTCTTTTGTATCTGTTACTGTTCTGATTTTCCCACCCTTGTTTTAAACTAAATAACTTACATCCTTTTTTTTAAATCACATTTATTTTCTCAGGCCCAAAGTAAATGTGTTACTGATGTTTTTTTTTTTTATTAAAATCGGCCGTTCCACCAAGGGGGGTGGCCCAAAAAAAGAAAAACTTTCCCATCATTCACTCCTCACTGTCTTGCCAGAAGGGTGCTTTACACTACAGTTTTTTAAACTGAAAACTTAACACCCTCCTTCGGTGCGGCATGTACTTCCCCATTCCGGGACTCAAGTCCAGCCTCCCCGGTTTTCCCTGAACCCCTTCATAAATTTTTTTACTTTGCTCAACTCCAACAGCAGTCAAGTATTAAAAACCATTTGTCTTCTTCGCCCCTATCTAATCCCCTCACGTAATCCCTAAAGCCCAAGCTCCTCGCACACAAAACCTCCTTTACCCCCCCCTCCACCTTTTCGGCCGCCCCCCCCACCCTTCCCTCTATTTTTAAAACCTCGGTTTTCTATATCCTTCCATCTCTCTACAGTCGAACCCTCAACAACCCCTTATGATGTAATTTACATGTTTGGGAATTGTGCCTCGCCCCCTAGCTTGGGGTCACTAAGGGTTACCTGATCTAAGAAAATAATAGTCTTTTGGGCCCAAAGGGTATTTTTAGATTTTTTTTTTTACCCCCATTTCATTGTGGGAAACCGCCTAAAAGAGGTTCATCCAGGGACCACGCTGGTCTACACAGGCCCTTTTTAGGTCTGTTCGCAGCGGGCCCTAGGAGACTGAGAGAAACTTTTCTTGTTCCCTCCTGATTCTCTGTTATTACCCTTAAACGTTTGAAGTTTAAAGTTTGTCTAACACTGGGTGAGGGGGCCTCACCCCGAGGATCACGGTTTTTCCAAAAAAAGCCCCACCAGTGAACCATTTACGTTCCAGTGAACTACATCCGGAACTATTACACACTCCAGTGAAACCCTCACCTCCAGTGAACTTTCCCTCCAGTAACCAACCAAAACCAGTGAAATTACACACCCGTGAAAATACCTCCCGTCTATTCCAAACCATGAAATAAATGTGAAAATTACAATTTTAGTGAAATATAAATTAGGGAAATAAGTGTTTAAAATTTAAAAAGGAAATACATGTGCTATTAAATCCGGGAAAATCAATGTGAAATTAAATATGAAAACCCATGTAAACCCAAAATGTGAAATTGAAAAGTGAAAATAATGTGAAATAAAATTTTGAAAAAATTTTTGGGAAAATCCGGAAATAAAAATGTCAATGGAATAAAATTTGGAAAATTTAGGAAAAAAATAGTAAATAACAATCCATGAAAAAAACCCTCCAGTGAATCAACACCAAATCCAGTGAACCAAAATAGTGAAGTAATTGGTGAAATCAAAAAAACCCCCCAGTGAAAAACGAAATAGTGAAAAAAAACTCCAGTAAACCATTTTAACCTCAGTGAAAAAACACACTCCATAATCAAAATTTTCCAGAACAACAAAAACTCCATGAACAAACCAAATCTCCAGTGAAAAAACACACACCCAGTGAAACAAAAAAACACTCCAGTGAACACACATCCCGTGAAAATAAACACACTAAGGAACCAACACACCCCAATTTAACCAAACACAAATCCATGAAAACCAAAAAACACACTCCGTGAACCAAACACACACTCCCCTGAACAACACCCATTCCCCTTTTAACCAAACACACTCCAGTGAACCAACACACACTCCTGAACACACACCCCCAGTGAACTAAAACAAAATCCATGAACCCAAACCCCCACTCCCCTAACCAACACACACTCCCGTGAACCAACACACATCAATGAACCAAACACACTCCAGTGAACCCAAACAACACCAGTGAACCAACCAACTTAGTGAACCAAAAACTCCCGTGAACCACCCACTCCCGTGAACCAAAACACATCCAGTAAAAATAAAACATCCCGTGAACCAAAAACACTCCATGAACCCCCAAAACCTTTTCCCGTGAACCAACCCACACTCCATTAACCATCACACACTCCAGTAAACCCCCAAACACACATCCAGGAACCACACACATTCCCTGAAAACCAACACCACTCCATTAACCACACAACTCCAGGAAACCCAAAACACACCCAGTGAACCACAACATCCAGTGAAACCACATCCGTGAACCAACACACACTCCAGTGAACCAACACACACTCCAGTGAACCCCCACACCCATGAACCAAACACACCCAGTGAACCCCACAATTCCCTGAACCAACACACACTCCAGTGAACCACACACATCCATGAACCACACACACTCCAGTGAACCAACACCACACTCCTTGAACCAAAAACACCTCCCGTAAAAACCCAAAAACTCCCGAACCCCCACATTTCCCGGAAACCAAACACCCAAAAACCCTTTCCCCTAAACCACAACACCCAGTGAACCCTCACACACCCCGTGAACCCCACACACTCCAGGAACATACAACTCCAAACCCAAAACACACTCCCGTGAAACCAACACCACTCCCCGGAACCAACACACACTCCAGTAACCAACACACACTCCATAACCAAAAAAACCCTTTAAATGAACCAACACACACCCGTGAACCAACACCACTCCGGAACCAACACAATCCCAGTGAACCACACACCCCTTTCCCGTGAACCAACACACACTGTAAACCAAAACATTCCATGAACCAACACACACCCAGGAACCCCTCACACATTTCCCTGAAACCCTCACAACTCCAGTGAAAACCCCTCCACACACTCCATGAACAAACACACTCCAGTGAACCACACACATCATGAACCAACACCCTTTCCCGTGAACCCTCACACATTTTTGTGAACCATCACACACACTCCAGTGAACCATCACACACTCCAATGAACCATCACACACTCCAGTGAACCAACACACACTCCAGTGAGCCAACACACACACACTCCAGTGAACCATCACACACTCCTGTGAACCAACACACTCTCCAATGAACCAACACACACTCCAGTGAACCAACACACACTCCTGTGAACCAACACACTCTCCAATGAACCAACACACACTCAGTGAACCAACACACACTCCTGTGAACCAACACACTCTCCAATGAACCAACACACACTCCAGTGAACCATCACACACTCCTGTGAACCAACACACTCTCCAATGAACCAACACACACTCCAGTGAACCAACACACACTCCTGTGAACCAACACACTCTCCAATGAACCAACACACACTCCAGTGAACCAACACACACTCCTGTGAACCAACACACTCTCCAATGAACCAACACACACTCCAGTGAACCATCACACACTCCTGTGAACCAACACACTCTCCAATGAACCAACACACACTCCAGTGAACCAACACACACTCCTGTGAACCAACACACTCTCCAATGACCAACACACACTCCAGTGAACCATTACACACTCCTGTGAACCAACACACTCTCCAATGAACCAACACACACTCCAGTGAACCAACACACATCCTGTGAACCAACACACTCTCCAATGAACCAACACACACTCCAGTGAACCAACACACACTCCTGTGAACCAACACACTCTCCAATGAACCAACACACACTACAGTGAACCAACACACACTCCTGTGAACCAACACACTCTCCAATGAACCAACACACACTCCAGTGAACCATCACACACCCCTGTGAACCAACACACTCTCCAATGAACCAACACACACGCCAGTGAACTAACACACACTCCAGTGAACCAACACACACTCCAGTGAACCAACAAACACTCCCGTGAACTAACACACACTCCAGTGAACCAATAAACACTCCAGTGAACTAACACACACTCCAGTGAACCAACACACACTCCTGTGAACCAACACACTCTCCAATGAACCAACACACACTCCAGTGAACCATCACACACTCCTGTGAACCAACACACTCTCCAATGAACCAACACACACTCCAGTGAACCATCACACACTCCTGTGAACCAACACACTCTCCAATGAACCAACACACACTCCAGTGAACCAATACACACTCCAGTGAACCAATGCACACTCCAGTGAACCAACATACACTCCAGTGAACCATCACACACTCCAGTGAACCAACACACACTCCAGTGAACCAATACACACTCCAGTGAACCAATACACACTCCAGTGAACCAACACACACTCCAATGAACCAACACTCACTCCAGTGAACCAACACACACACTCCAGTGAACCAACACACACTCCAGTGAACCAACACACACTCCAGTGAACCAACACACACTCCAGTGAACCAACACACACTCCAGTGAACCAGCACACACTTCATTGAAACCAACACACACTCCAGGGAACCAATACACACTCCAGTGAACCAACACACACTCCAGTGAGCCAACACACACTCCAGTGAACCAATAAACACTCCTGTGAACTAACACACACTCCATTGAACCAACACACACTCCAGTGAACCAACACATACTCCAGTGAACCAACCAACACTCCAGTGAACCAACACACACTCCAGTGAACCAACAAACACTCCCGTGAACTAACACACACTCCAGTGAACCAATAAACACTCCCGTGAACTAACACACACTCCATTGAACCAACACACACTCCAGTGAACCAACACACACTCCAGTGAACCAACACACACTCCAGTGAACCAACAAACACTCCAGTGAACCAACACACACTCCAGTGAACCAACAAACACTCCAGTGAACCAACACACACTCCAGTGAACCAACACACACTCCAGTGAACCAACACACACTCCAGTGAACCAACAAACACTCCCGTGAACTAACACACTCTCCAGTGAACCAATAAACACTCCCGTGAACTAACACACACTCCATTGAACCAACACACACTCCAGTGAACCATCACACACTCCAGTGAACCAACACACACTCCAGTGAACCATCACACACTCCAGTGAACCAACACACACTCCAGTGAACCAACACACACTCCAGTGAACCAACAAACACTCCAGTGAACCAACACACACTCCAGTGAACCAACAAACACTCCAGTGAACCAACACACACTCCTGTTGACCCTTTCAATTTCTATAAATCCTACTTTGTGGAGCACACGAGGGTCATTAAGACTACACCTAACCTCTCCACCACCAGTCAAGAATACTTTAATACCTAAAACAGGGAATAAATTAATCTCTCAGTGTATATATATATACTTTGAGAGAAATATACATCTCAGGATATACATGCAGCAAGATCTTACGAGGTTAATGTTTACGGAGTAAGGATTAAACTGACTATCTGGGATAAACCTCAAAATATTCATAGCAGGTTTTACCAGTTGGATTATGTACGTAAATATGTTTATTAAGAGACTGGTTCATGTAAATACAGTTATATGAATCACTATACACCGCAGCATATATGTAGATTATCTAGGATAATTGCCTCCAGCACCAAAACAGTCATACAGTGGACTTAATTCCACTGGAGTCCTTGATAACTGGGATAACTGGGGATAAAAGGACTAAAGATAACGCAGGATAACAGCACTGGGTTAGATATATAAATTAACAGCTCTGGGGCACGAGTAATTCAATTGGGAGAGAGAGAGAGAGAGAGAGAAGAGGAGAGGAGAGAGAGAGAGAGAGAGAGAGGAGAGAGAGAGAGAGAGGAGAGAGAGAGAGAGAGAGAGAGAGGAGAGAGAGAGAGAGAGAGAGAGAGAGAGAGAGAGAGAGAGAGAGAGAGAGAGAGAGAGAGAGAGAGAGAGAGAGTCTTCTTCAGCAGTTTAACTTCATCAGACATTTAAGAGAAAGTCGATCCTTCTCGCTATTCTCTTGCCTTTAACTTAGTGATATATTGGTGTGGGTGTTGGGTGAGTTGTGTTGGTGGGTGGCTGGAGGTGGGTGAGTTGTGTTGGTGGGTGGCTGGAGGTGGGTGAGTTGTGTTGGTGGATGGTTGGAGGTGGGTGAGTTGTGTTGGTGGGTGGCTGGAGGTGGGTGAGGTTGTGTTGGTGGGTGGCTGGAGGTGGGTGAGTTGTGTTGGTGGGTGGCTGGAGGTGGGTGAGTTGTGTTGGTGGGTGGCTGGGGTGGGTGAGTTGTGTTGGTGGGTGGCTGGAGGTGGGTGAGTTGTGTTGGTGGGTGGCTGGAGGTGGGTGAGTTGTGTTGGTGGGTGGCTGGAGGTGGGTGAGTTGTGTTGGTGGATGGTTGGAGGTGGGTGAGTTTGTTGGTGGGTGGCTGGAGGTGGGGTGAGGTGTGTTGGTGGGTGGCTGGAGGTGGGTGAGGTGTGTTGGTGGATGGCTGGAGGTGGGTGAGTTGTGTTGGTGGGTGGCTGGAGGTGAGGTGAGGTGTGTTGGTGGATGGCTGGAGGTGGGTGAGTTGTGTTGGTGGGAGGCTGGAGGTGGGTGAGTTGTGTTGGTGGATGGTTGGAGGTGGGTGAGTTGTGTTGGTGGGTGGCTGGAGGTGGGTGAGGTGTGTTGGTGGATGGTTGGAGGTGGGGTGAGGTGTGTTGGTGGGTGGCTGGAGGTGGGTGAGTTGTGTTGGTGGGTGGCTGGAGGTGGGTGAGGTGTGTTGGTGGATGGCTGGAGGTGGGTGAGGTGTGTTGGTGGGTGGCTGGAGGTGGGTGAGTTGTGTTGGTGGGTGGCTGGAGGTGGGTGAGTTGTGTTGGTGGGTGGCTGGAGGTGGGTGAGTTGTGTTGGTGGGTGGCTGGAGGTGGGTGAGGTGTGTTGGTGGGTGGTGGAGGTGTGTGAGTTGTGTTGGTGGATGGCTGGAGGTGGGTGAGTTGTGTTGGTGGGTGGCTGGAGGTGGGTGAGTTGTGTTGGTGGGAGGCTGGAGGTGGGTGAGTTGTGTTGGTGGGTGGCTGGAGGTGGGTGAGTTGTGTGGTGGGTGGCTGGAGGTGGGTGAGTTGTGTTGGTGGGTGGCTGGAGGTGGGTGAGGTGTGTTGGTGGGTGGCTGGAGGTGGGTGAGTTGTGTTGGTGGATGGCTTGGAGGTGGGTGAGTTGTGTTGGTGGGTGGCTGGAGGTGGGTGAGTTGTGTTGGTGGGTGGCTGGAGGTGGGTGAGTTGTGTTGGTGGGTGGTGGAGGTGGGTGAGTTGTGTTGGTGGAGGCTGGAGGTGGGTGAGTTGTGTTGGTGGGTGGCTGGAGGTGGGTGAGTTGTGTTGGTGGGTGGCTGGAGGTGGGGTGAGTTGTGTTGGTGGGTGGTGGAGGTGGGTGAGGTGTGTTGGTGGGTGGCTGGAGGTGGGTGAGTTGTGTTGGTGGATGGCTGGAGAGGTGGGTGAGTTGTGTGTAGGGGAGTTGTGTTGGTGGGTGGCTGGAGGTGGGTGAGTTGTGTTGGTGGGTGGCTGGAGGTGGGTGAGTTGTGTTGGTGGGTGGCTGGAGGTGGTGAGTTGTGTGGTGGGTGGCTGGAGGTGGGTGAGGTGTGTTGGTGGATGGGCTGGAGGTGGGTGAGTTGTGTTGGTGGGGTGGGCTGGAGGTGGGTGAGTTGTGTTGGTGGATGGCTGGAGGTGGGTGAGTTGTGTTGGTGGATGGCTGGAGGTGGGTGAGGTGTGTTGGTGGGTGTGCTGGAGGTGGGTGAGTTGTGTTGGTGGGTGGCTGGAGGTGGGTGAGGTGTGTTGGTGGATGGCTGGAGGTGGGTGAGTTGTGTTGGTGGGTGGCTGGAGGTGGGTGAGTTGTGTTGGTGGGTGGCTGGAGGTGGGTGAGTTGTGTTGGTGGATGGCTGGAGGTGGGTGAGGTGTGTTGGTGGGTGGTGGAGGTGGGTGAGTTGTGTTGGTGGGATGGCTGGAGGTGGGTGAGGTGTGTTGGTGGGTGGCTGGAGGTGGGTGGTTGTGGTTGGTGGGGTGGCTGGAGGTGGGTGAGGTGTGTTGGTGGGTGGCTGGAGGTGGGTGAGTTGTGTTGGTGGTGTGCTGGAGGTGGGTGAGGTGTGTTGGTGGGTGGCTGGAGGTGGGTGAGTTGTGTTGGTGGGTGGCTGGAGGTGGGTGAGGTGTGTTGGTGGGTGGCTGGAGGTGGGTGAGTTGTGTTGGTGGGTGGCTGGAGGTGGGTGAGGTGTGTTGGTGGGTGGTGGAGGTGGGTGAGTTGTGATGGTGGATGGCTGGAGGTGGGTGAGGTGTGTGTTGGTGGGTGGCTGGAGGTGGGTGAGTTGTGTTGGTGGGTGGCTGGAGGTGGGTGAGGTGTGTTGGTGGGTGGCTGGAGGTGGATGAGTTGTGTTGGTGAGGTGCCTGGAGGTGGGTGAGGTGTGTTGTGGGTGGCTGGAGGTGGTGGATTGTGTTGGTGGGTGGCTGGAGTGGGTGAGGTGTGTGGTGGGTGGCTGGAGGTGGAGTTGAGTTGTGTTGGTGGGATGGCTGGAGGTGGGTGAGGTGTGTTGGTGGGTGGCTGGAGGTGGGTGAGTTGTGTTGGTGGATGGCTGGAGGTGGAGTTGGGTGTGTTGGTGGGTGGTCTGGAGGGCTAGGGGTGAGTTGTGTTGGTGGTGGCTGGAGGTGGGTTGAGGTGTGTTGGTGGATGGCTGGAGGTGGGTGTTGTGTGTTTTGGGGGCTGGAGGTGGGTGAGTGTGTTGGTGGGTGGCTGGAGGTGGGTGAGGTGTGTTGGTGGATGGCTGGAGGTGGGTGAGGTGTGTTGGTGGGTGGCTGGAGGTGGGTGATTGTTTTGGTGGGTGGCTGGAGGTGGGTGAGGTTGTGTTGGTGGATGGCTGGAGGTGGGTGAGGTGTGTTGGTGGGTGGCTGGAGGTGGGTGAGTTGTGTTGGTGGATGGCTGGAGGTGGGTGAGGTGTGTTGGTGGAGTGGCTGGAGGTGGGTGAGTTGTGTTGGTGGGTGGCTGGAGGTGGGTGAGGTGTGTTGGTGGTGGCTGGAGGTGGGTGAGGTTGGTGTTGGTGGGTGGCTGGAGGTGGGTGAGGTGTGTTGGTGGGTGGCTGGAGGTGGGTGAGGTGTGTTGGTGGATGGCTGGAGGTGGGTGAGGTGTGTTGGTGGGTGGCTGGAGGTGGGTGAGTTGTGTTGGTGGGGGCTTGGAGGTGGGTGAGTGTGTGTTGGTGGGTGGCTGGAGGTGGGTGAGTTGTGTTGGTGGTGGCTGGAGGTGGGTGAGGTGTGTTGGTGGGTGGCTGGAGGTGGGTGAGTTGTGTTGGTGGATGGCTGGAGGTGGGTGAGGTGTGTTGTGGATGGCTGGAGGTGGGTGAGGGTTGTGTGTGGTGGGTGGCTGGAGGTGGGTGAGGTTGTGTTGGTGGGTGGCTGGAGGTGGGTGAGTTGTGTTGGTGGTGGCTGGAGGTGGGTGAGGTGTGTTGGTGGGTGGCTGGAGGTGGGTGAGGTGTGTGGTGGGTGGCTGGAGGTGGGTGAGTTGTGTTGGTGGGATGGCTGGAGGTGGGTGAGGTGTGTTGGTGGGTGGCTGGAGGTGGGTGAGGTGTGTTGGTGGGTGGCTGGAGGTGGGTGAGTTGTGTGGTGGGTGGCTGGAGGTGGGTGAGGTGTGTTGGTGGGTGGCTGGAGGTGGGTGAGGTGTGTTGGTGGGTGGCTGGAGGTGGGGAGTGAGGTGTGTGGTGGATGGCTGGAGGTGGGTGAGT